>JACEIK010001790.1:101362-174225 GCA_018107945.1 Datura stramonium | reverse complement strand
ATATATATATAACACAGATTTCTATTGTCATGGGTAAAATAGTTTATCTCCTTCCTCAAAGCAAGAGAGCTTCAAACTTGGAATTTGGAAGATCAAGAAAAACAAGATTTGTAATTTGAATTTTACCTTCTTCTATCGTTTGTCCAACTTTGATTAGCATCTAAAGACATTAGATATAAAGAATAGTAATTGATATATTCATTTTCTCTTCACAATGACGAACATCTGATTGACATCTAGATTTGACCAGAGAATACCAAAAAAATTCTCAAAACCTAGTCATAATTAGAAATATATCTTTTCACCATAAATAAGATAAGGCTTTGTCTCAATCATAATAAACTTATTGATTATTTTCTCTCTTTTAATATTTAAGAGGAGAAAATGAAGGTCAACTAGATATCGGGGTCATCATTAACTCGTAAAAATACAGTGTAAAAAGATTTCATCCCCTTAATGGTATAACATGACCATCAAATGGTATAATCATCAAGAAAAATCACACCCTCTTATGCTCGAATGTGTGTGAGAGAGATGATGAAGCCTTATTTTCTCATTTGCCTCAACTCAAAGCCAACTGTTCTGTCCCACATTGATCATGAGATGTGCAAATATGAACCTAGAAGAGTTGCATCGTATGCTCTAATTACAAACACTACCTAAAACAAAGTCTTAACCAAAATGGTTATTATGCCTTTGTTTCCGACCATTCTATAGAATTTACCAAAAAACTAAAATGACCAATTGAAAAGAAGAAAATCACAGTTGAGCTAACCCGAGTTAATCATTAATTCATTATTTCTTCAGAGAGAGAACGATGGGAAGAGAAAAAATAACGAAAATATATCTAAAAGCATTTATTTATTAAAAAACAAAATTTTGAAAGAAAAAAAACAGATTTTATATTCTTCTCCTTTTCCTGCTAAGAAATCTATTGGCAAGAAAAACATGACACCTGCCTCAGAAGGGAAAAAAGAGGACAAAAAATAGCTAAAAGCACCTAAGAAATTTGTTCCGCTATTTTCTACTCATACAACTTTAGTTAAACAGCCTAGCTAGTGCTACTGGTAATTAAAAAATGTCTCCCTACCTTAAAACCCCGGGCAAAATCTACCCATCAATTTGCTACAAATATCCCTCCTTTTGGTCTCTTGCCTTTAATTCTTTGGTTTTATCAAGAAATTTTGTTCCTATAATCACACTGGCCGACCAGGTAAAGTTCCAACCTAGCAGCAATTACCTAGCCTTTTCTCTGAAGCAACACATGCATTGACATTTATATCTTGATTAAAACTTAAAAGAAGACACAGTTGAAACACTTCTATAAAGGCCTAAAATACAAAGATTAAGGAACCCATTCATGGCTGACGCTTGTCGATACTTGACGAGGGCTTACCTTTTATGAATGAGGTTTAAATTCTATGCACGGATGGACAGCGTAAAGAAAACTATACAATTACATCACTATAAGATATTTACAAATAAATCTCCATGATAAGCGTTAATTAATAAATTGTTAAAAATAATAGCAGTAACAAATCTGTACATTATCATTTTATAAAACTTAAATCTTCTCTCTCCGCAAGTGCTTGGTGCTCCCCACCCTTTTTGTTCCAAGAATCGTGCATGTGTCTTATAGGCTTGTTCATACTACCTGACTATAATCAATCAAGCCTGCGACAATACAGATAATATTAACATTGGGGAAAAAGAAAAAAAAAGAAGCTAAAGCTTACATTTACGGAACAACTTTTAACGCCATCTCAACTGGCTGACATGATTATCATTGTCTTTAAACATTTTATATTATATTGATCTCCATCATATTCTTCTACGCAATTTGATTTTATATAGTTTTGAATGGAAAATGTCATGCCTTCCATTTTAGGATAGACGACAGTGATCACAAATGTTATGCTCCTACCGGGCATAGAAAGGGTATGAAGACCCTACCACCCGGCAAATATAGTCGTGAAAGCTCACTCCATTAAGCAAGCATATATTTCAGAGTTTTGAAGTTAACCTTTATCACAGATGGTCTTATCAAATGCTATTCAATTCCAGGTTATTTCTTTCAGTTTTAATCAAATTGCTTATACATAACTGGTTACAATCTTGACACGAAATAGTGAACACTATATATAGATATTACAACAGCCTATGTTAAAGAATTATGAGCTCCAAAAAAAGGTAAAGGGACGACACCTGTTATGAAACATGGAGATTTTGGATATCAATTCGCAATGCTTTCAGTTTCTTCTCAATTTTTGTCAATTCTTCTGCAGTCGCCAAAAATTTATCCAGTCTGTTTTGCGCTCTATCTTGATATGGCTTGCCAATGAGTTTTACAAAGTCCTCCACATTCCTAGTAGTCTCCAGGAGATCCTTCTGCATAGCATCTTCTAGTTCACGTGCAAGGCCATCAGCAGTCCTCTTTACTTTATCTACCACTTGCTGCCTCCGGGATGAGAAGTTGGAGACAGCTATTAAACTATAAAAATACAGTTTTTTAATAGGATACTATCCATGACGTACAAATCAAACAAATGCTGAAGATAGGGAGAAAAATCCTATTGAATAAAAAGATAATTCATAGCATTTCTGCAGAAATGCAGAAACTCGAGAGCAAACGATATTACTGACAATCATCAGGAAAGAACTAGTTTACATTAGCAGTGGAAAAGCTAGTAGATACTGCCTTTTTTTTCTTTTATTTTTAAGAGAAAGAAGATACTACTATATACCATTTATTAGGTTCTGAGGATATGTTACATCTCAGCCATTAAGCTTTAAAAGGTGATTCCCAATCCAAAAGTCACTATCTCATACACACAAGACAACAAATTAAAGACTTTTAGTTAGAACAAACATGTTCAGATCATGATCTACATTTGATATTAAAACTTGCTTAAATTAGTGGAACTCGTTATGAACATTGAATTGCCAGGAAACAGGAATCTTTGACCTCTATGGGCCAGCAGCTAATGTCCAATTACAATATATTGAAACAAAACTTGCAGCTCTAACTGACTTAACATTAGGTATATCCACCAAATGCACAGAATAAGCTCTGATTAAACAACCTAGGATGTTCCAATGGGGAAGTAATCTGTGTGCCCAACAAATCAAATCAGTTCTCAAATAACAGAAATATATCAGAGCTGCTACTAACATTATGAATTGATTCATCATAAAAAAGCATTAGATGTTATGCAAACTATACAAGCAGCCAAGCAAAATTTTTTGGAAATTCTCGTAAATGATTAAAGATGTAACACTTTGAGAAAATTAAAGACATACTAGCAAAATTTAAATTGAAAAGAAGAGAATTACCCGCCAGCAGAACAAAGGCCAAGTGCAAGGAGATCCTCTAATGTGGTTGGAAGAACTGATGTCAGAAGTGACGCTGATAAACCAGCTGCTCCAAGACCACCGAAAGTACCCAAGAACTGAAAGATGAATGAGCTATCCTCAGAAATTTGTTTTACGTTAATCATATTTTAAATAACATATGCATCCCTAAAATTTGTGGAAACCTCTATTCATCATATTTCACACCCCACAAATGGCTTCAGTAAAGACCTAGAAAGCAAAAGATAAACTTTGTGACTGATTTCCTTTCCTAACTATCTCGAAACTGTATAGGACCTGAAAAGAGGTCAAACTCTCTAAAAATGTAAAAGAATATTATCTATCACCCAACTGGAATAAGAACAGTGAAATGTCGAGTTCTATTGGGGATTAAAATAGATAGATAAGCTTAAACTGATAGGATAGTATTAGCGTCAATCTCTACTTTCCAGAAAAGCATCTCTTTCGGTCTTAGATACACAAGAACCTCCACATCTTTGCTATTGTTCATAGAAAATTCTAGTCCAGAACCAAAGATAAGCATATAACTTTAGAAAAAAATGAAATGTGTGAGCGAAGCCAAAAGGCTTCTTTATTTGACGCTAAGAAAAAACTAAAGCAAAAATAACACAATTCTCCCTCTCTTGTCTGCGAGAAAGATGAGGAAAGCTCCACCATCCTAACGTACGGAGGCTTCTCAAAGAAAAAAGCTCCATACTGACCTCTGTCTTAATCTATTACAACGGATGACATATTTCTACCCATTTTACCTGATTCCCCACTCCCAAAAGGGAAAAGATTCCAACTCTTTGAAAGGACACAATAAAGAATGTATAGACAAAAGAAGCATCTTGACAGAATGATATTAAAAAGACGTCAGTACCCAACAACTCGCAACCATACGTAATTTTCTAATGAGGTCATGATGTTATTAAAATGTGATATTAAGCTTGGGAAGTTTTTCTATCCTTTTTTTATCTTGTTTTTTTGGGACAGGGGGCAGGGTAATGAGGCAAAGAGAGGATCGAGTATAAATTCATGCAAGTGATAACTGACTTTAGACATGTCAAAATCAGCAACATTATGGTCCAAACACCAGCAGAAGGCACAAACCAGTTCAGTTAATTAGCATTAGCGGGAAGACGCACCACTTCACGAATATCTCTCTCGAACAATTTTGAAGCAGCTGCAGCACTGAAATCCTCTATGACTCTTATGCTAACTTCAGGTTTTCTCTCCAGCACACCAGTTGTGCCTAACGCAATCTGGTCAGACGGATTAACCAACGAAGTCCATCTTTTTTCGAAAGACTGCTTATAAAATTGTACTTCCTGGTCCCTCTTTGACTGTAACCACTTAGTGTACTCGCCGAGAAGGTTCTGTGACCAAAGATAATTTTCACCGAGAAAAAGATTAGCCACAGAAATTTATTCACATAAGTTAAAGCTACAGAAATTTATTCACATAAGTTAAAGCTACAGAAATTGAACAAGCTATGAAATTAAGTGGCTGTACTAGGATACTAGGATAAGACTATCATAAGTAGAAGGAAGACCAAAGATGGAAGAAAAGGAAGACCAAAAGGCCACCACTGGCTTAGGCAAAACACAAGGTCACTATCAAATAAAAGTCAAGAATTTGAGCCCAATTTGGGAATTGAAACCTGCCTAAAATTTCCTGATATGCAAAAAAAAAACCATTCTCATGCACCTAAAGTAAATTGAATACTTCCTTCTAGGAGAAATCAACAGGAATTATTGGCACTAGAAGAAATGAAGACACCAAAAGAAAAATTCCATGCCCCGCCCACCTAGAGGTTAGGTGAGAGAAAAAGACAGAAAACTAACTTACCAGATGAACAAGAAGCAAGATAATATTATGAGCATTTATTGATATATCCGCATCTGATCCATATTAAATAAACGGGGTTGATCACTTTGCCTTCAAATCCAGAAGGTAAGTTTGCAACAGTTATGCCCGCTGCACGTGTTTTTTTTTCACATGCAAGCATACAATCACAATGAATATCATAGGAAGTTACCTTTCCGAATTAGGTGCAAAGAGAAATATCTTCATTGAATAACCAGTAAAAATCAATTTTTGGAAATATCCACTTTCACATGGTGGCAACAGAAGGGAAAATAACAAACTACGATTGACTATTTCAATCATACTTCCAATTTGCTAATAGCTGAAGAGGATGACTAAGTTAAAATACAACGTTCTTTGACTTTCGAATAGCAAAGGAGAAAAGAGGACAGTGAGTTAAACTCTTATCAACAACAGCAGAGAGTGATGCACTCACTTGTCCTTCAAGAACCGCTGGACCGAGTATCTCATTTTGGACACTGGTGGTGGCTGGCATTTGAGTAGATTTTTCTCCTCTGAACACATATGAAGCGACAAGATCAACATTTGACAGTTGTAACGTTGATTCTACAAGCCGGACAACACGGGCTTGAGCGGAGTTTATCTGCATGTTAGTGCACAAAGTCTATAAGGGCACATGCCAAATGTTAGTTTTTCTCAAGAAAAAACATGAAGAATTGCTATTAGTCACAACAATATCAACCCCATACCAGAGATAGAACCTGCCTCTTCCACAAAATGCTATCAACTTCCAGCTTCTTTGTGCACTCTTCTACACCATTGACAAGATCCTCAACAAACAGCAAGTCTTGTTTGGCTTGCTGGCATTCTTGTCTCACAAGTCCTTGACAAGCTAAAAGTAGTTGTTCTGCAATGGCAATTGGAGTTTCAAGCTTCAGCTTCATTCTCTCGATTCCGGTACTTGTAGATGAATCCAAAAAGCTAGACAAGTACTTCTCAAGCTCATAGAAGCTCTTGGTACTCCAGTGAGAATCATTATTTGAACTCCCATTGCTTTGACAAAGGGCACCATCAAAAGTAGAAAGCTTTGATTCAAGAGCAAGCCGTGCAGATACTGGATACAGTGTTACAGTTTCTGTATTCAGCAATTTCCGTGTATTTTCTTTGATAAATGCAATGGCTTCCTCCAACTATATCATGAAAAAATAACAATACATGACTTCTATCAAAATGGTCCAGCTTTTATATCCACGAATAATAAGAAATTATTTTCTCACTCGACAATATAAGCAAGTGTATGACCAACCTCGCCCTTATTCTGGTATATGTCAGACTTGTTCAGCACAAACACGACCTTTTTACTCCACTGCTGAGTGTAACGTAGAAAACTAACCTGATGAATGCCAGAATTGCAATTGAGATTAATTTTTGGCAAAAAAAAAACAAAAGAAACATTATAGAAACGAAAAATCACAAGAAATTGAACTCTTTTTTCTAAATTATAAGAAAGGGCAAGATATTAGACCTCTAGAAGTAATAATCTCATCAACGCTACTTCAACACCTAAAAGGCTCAAAACCAACCCCCTACCCTCCTTACGACTTTGGGGGCTGTAACAGCAACAAGAGCATCTTTGGTCAGTATTTTTGCTGCCATACTTTGACCACCCACAGAACTTGAGAATTTTCCAAAGCTGTATATGATTACTTTGGCAAGACTAAGGTTTATAAGACAGTGGGTTTCGTAAAACCCTTCAAAACAGTATAATGCCAGAGGTAATGCGTAATGAAGGAAAAATGCCCCAGTTCAAGTTAAGTCAGTTTGTGATTGTAAAAGCGCAGGTAGAGAATATAGAGGTCCTAGCACAGGAGTTGAATTGCAAAGTTGGGGCACTTCCTACGACTCATCTTGGTTTTTACTGTTAGGAACATCTAATAAAGACCAAGCAGCTTGGAATCCGGTGATAGGGAGGCAGAAAAGCGGCTTGCCTTGCCGTTTGGCAAAAGAGGTACTTATCAAAAGGGAAAAAGGAATTGTTAAACTGTTAATCATGAGCACACTTTCGAGTATTCCCACATATTTCATGTTTTTGCTACACACTCGTGTCAGTGTTACAGGGAAGTTGCATAAACTTCAGCCATATTTTTCTTTTAAAATTGGTAACTGTGTTATTTATATATAACGAACAAACAGTACATTGTACTGAAACCATATTTATAGAAGAGTCAAATTCTACTATCCTGCACTTCTATATTGAGCCCAAAACATCAATAATAGAGACGGTATCATTTGAGTAGATCTGATTGCACCAAAAACACAAACGCAAAATGAAGTTCAGTTTGATCTTTTGCACTCCATTCTCAAAACATCTGGAGTTCCTTTCCTTCCAGATTGTCCACCATATGCATGCAGGGATAATTCTTCATCTACTCCTGTCCTTTGCCTGCAGACCTGTTTCCTCCCAACTACTCAGAGCCTCTGTGATCCTTCTAGGCATAGTCCAGGAAATGCCTTTGAGGTTTAAAATAATTCTCCATAGTTGTGTTGTTCTCTTACAGTGAAGGAAGAGATGGTTAACTGTCTCCAGTTTCTCACCAAACAAAAAACATATTGAACATAGTGGGATCCCTCCTTTCATCAAATTGACTTGTGTAAGGGTTGCTTCTATGGCATGGAGATTTCAGGTAGATGTAAATGCTCTTTGGAGAGGAGCGATCTCGGAGAAGTATGCTGTTAAGAGTGCTTCACTTCCCCATGGTTACCGGCTATGGAGAAATATTTTGAAGGGGTGGAAAGAGCTTATTGGGAACATAACATTCAGGGTGGGCAATGGGAGCAGGGCGAGTTTCTAGGGACATATGTGGTGCGGGAGCAACATTTTCAGAATCACATTTCCAAATATGTAAGATTCTCATTCCAAAAAGAGATGTAAGTCCAACAATTATGGAGTTTGCAAGGTGGAGAAGGGCTTTGGAATTTGAGGTTTAGGAGGACTTTGCAAGATTGAAGTATGCAGAGTTTCAAAGTTCGGTTGAGTTCAAAAAAAAAAAGAGTTCCAAAGTTTGGTTGAATTGCTTCACAACCAAAGCACTATGCCAGATAACCATGTATGGAGATGAGGGGCGGGAATAACGGCATCTTTTCTATTAAGTCCTATTATGAGAAGCTTCAAATTAGGGAGGTGTCAGCATTTCCATATATTTCAGTATAGATCCCCAGGGTATCGAGGAACAGTATTTTTTTTCTTGGCTAGGTGCGAAGGGGTTGATCTAGACGGCAAAGAATTTGAGAAGAGAAAGAGGAAGATTACTTGTGTCAGTTGGTATTTCATGTGTAAAAACTCAGGAGAAGATGTGCCCTCCTTATACATTACCAGATAGCGTCTTGCCAGTGGTAGGAATTCTGAAATGGTTTGGAATTGCGCAGGTGATGTCGGGCACAGAGAAAGAAACAACATTTAGTTGGACTTTTTACGGATAGGAAGAAGCAGAGCATGAAATGTTGCTCCTCTAGCACTTTGTGGACCATATGAAGAGAGAAATAGGAGAGTTTTTGGTGGAGTAGAGAAGAATTTTATACATTTGAGGAATAGCCTCTAATCCTTAGTCGTCATTCGGTTACGGAATAAAGTTATGCAGGCTATGTTGCTGGAACACTCCAAATATAATGTTGCATCCGTGTCAAATCCTCCCAAAATGCACTACTTTTGGCAGATCCGACAACCACCTAGAGATACTTTTGAAGAGTCAGAGCAACATAAATGCAGGGATATAATGCTGGGATATAATAGTCCATGTATTATTTGGTGTATATGCATTTTTAGTTGTATATACCTTGTAATAATCTGAAATATGTGTTTGAGCTTAAGATGGATAAAAAGTTGATTCCAGTTATAACCTTAGCTTTGCATTCTCAAAGCCATCACCTTCTCGCTTAATAGAAAAACTCCAAAACCTCTTCAATTCTCTGTAAAACATTCTCAAAGCCTCCATTCCACTAACCTTTTACAATTCCTTTGGCCTCTCCAATACCCAGTGTCATGACAGAAATTCTTCTCATACCCAAAACTGAGACACACACACACACAAACAACAAAAAATTGTTGGGTTTGGAGTTTTAGTAATGAATCAACTCAGTTATGCCTTGAGGGAGAGCTTCCTTTATCTTGTCTACACATCTTTATTCAATTTGACTAAAAAGCTTCCTGGGGACACTGGTTAAGAAAGGATTTAGAGGGTAAACAAGGACGAATGGAAGAGGTTGTGCTTGGATAAAAGCTTTAATCTGTATAAGGATAAAGCTGAAGAAGATAATCTTATTGATTGATATCTCCAATCAACAGACGAGTATTGAATGGAGGATTACCAATGATTTTTAACTTTCTTCTTCTTTATTGAGCTTCTGAAAAGGGTTTGAAGATGAAATGTTGAAATTGAGGGTACTTTTGTCTTTTTGGATGTTTATCCAGGTATTAGTAATACCTGTATTGTTGTTCCATCTTTTATTCTGTATAAAATAATACAAGATTTGTTCTATAACTTATAAAAGCTATTAGCTATTAGGAATCAAGAACACAAACCAAACTCTGGATTAAATAGTACAATATTATATGCAAGGATTATTTCATCTAGTACACCACACTAAACGACCCCTTATTTCTTTTTGGAGCACCCACGAGGTTCCTATATGTGTACAGGACTGGGTGTCTTTCATAGAAAACCATTTCTTTTAGGAGGTTTTCTATTTTTGTAGCCACACTACCGAGAAATCATTTTGCTTCAGTAATAGGAGTAACACTTTTCTGCTTTATCGTTTCCATAATAGTGAAGGTCTAGTCCGTGCTTTCACTGTATAACTGGAGCATAGAAGTTCCAGAGAATGCACGTAAATACATGACTGTCTGATAAAGAATCCTTGGCGAAAACCTTCTTGTTAAAACTAAATTTATGGACCAACACAAATATGAAATTGGTTGGCATTAGCACTTAAAGGTCTGCAACTAACCAATCATAGTAGTCAGTATTCACTATAAATTCCAGTGATTAGCAAAATCTAAAAGCAAAGAAGCATGAAGAATCTCACATTGTCTTTTACTGTCATTATATAAAGCAGGTGGAAAGAATTAAATTGCAACAGAGGTTTTATAAATCCTTAAGAATACTACAGCACCAAATCACATCTGAACTGTAAACTAAGATAAGAGGTCGTAGATTTCCTAGAAATGGAAGGTATAGATGTCGCTAATGAAGCTCCAGTGACATCTAAAATATATCCAGAAGACGAGTCCTTAGTTTCCTTAAGCACCACAGCTCTTCCAATAAACGAGTAATTTTTTTTAATTTTTTTCGATAATGGTGGTGGCCTGCCACCTCCCACCAACATGTATCAGGTAATTATGTCCATCAAAGTTAGGAAGGACGTGAAGAAATCACCTAGTGTTTTTATCTGTGCTAGGACTTGAACCTAAGACCTCATGATACTCACCCACTTCATCAACCATTAGGTCACACCCTTGAATGCGAACGAGCAGTTGTTTTACCAAATCCAATCTAGCCACAACACTTGAGCATGATATGTGAAGGTTCCTTAAAGGTGACTAGCCAGTGCTAGCACAAAAAATACACTTTCCTCACTCATTCGCAATTTGAGATGCTTTTTCCACCATCCCATAACTATGACACTTAAATCTAGTGTTATCAGAATCGACTGAGAGGGGAAGGTTGTCCTTTTGAGCCATAGTGACCGAAAAGCAATATGTCTATAGTAACCAATTTTTTTCCTTTTGATAAGTTACTTCAATGCATAACCGTATGTAATACTCCCTACATCCCATTCTATATGATGTTGTTTCACCAGGCATGGAGTTTAATAAAGAAAAAAGATGTTTGAAACCTTATAAATAAGATTAGATTTTTTCTAAATATAGAAGATATCATTCTTAGGATAGAGGGAGTAATGCATTGGTTAAATTTTACTTGTATTTGTTGATTGTTTGAGACCCATTCATCTTTTAAGGAGATTGCTGGAGCAATACGATAGGAAAAAGGACTTATATATATATGATGTTCATTGATTTAGAAAAGGCGTACGACAAAGTCTCTAGGGAGATTTTATAGATATGCTTGGAGTCTAGAAATGTACATGTGGCATATATTAGAGCAATTAAGGACATGTATAACGGAGCCAAAACCCGAGTGAGAACAGTGGGAGGAGACTCTGAACACTTCTAAGTTAAGATGGGGTTGCACCAAGGATCAACTCTTATTTTTATTTTTCTTGGTGATGGATGAATTGACACAACATATTTAAGGGAAGGTACCATGGTGTATGTTATTTGCAGATGATATATTATTGATTTATAAGACATGCAGCGAAGTTAACGATAGACCGAAGGTTTGTAGACGAACCCTAGATTCTAAAGGTTTCAGGTTGAGCGGACTAAAACAGAGTGCATGAAGTGCAAATTCAGTGACGCATCACATGAGGCAGATGTGGAAGTAAGGATTGACACACAGGTCTTCCCTATGAGAGGGAGCTTCAAGTATCCTGGGTCAATAATCCGATAAATGGGGAGATCGACGATGATGTCATACATCGTATTGGAGCAGGGTGGTGTTCTATGTGATAACAATGTGCCACCGAGACTTAAAGGTAAGTTCTATGTTGTTAGACCAACTGTGTTATATGGGGCAGAGTGTTGGCCAGTCAAGAATTCACACATACAAAAGATGAATATAGCTGAGATGAGAATGCTTAGATGGAAGGCACACTAGGAGAAATAAGATTAGGAACGAAGATATACGGAGTAAGGTGGGAGTGGCCTCAGTTGTGAGCAAAATGCGGGAAGCAAGGCTGAGACGATTCAGGTATATAAAGAGGAGGAACACAAATGCCCTAGTGAAGAAGTGCGAGAGGTTAGCAATGATAGGTCTAAGGAGAGGTAGAAGTAGACCGTGGAAGAATTGGGGAGAGGTGTTTAGACATAATATGATACATTTTTAGCTCACCGAGGATATGACCCTAGATAGGAAAGCATGAAGGTCGAGGATTAAGGTAGAGGTTAGTAGGTAGTCAAATGATTTTCTCTCTTTCCTGTGGGAGAACATGATTCTAGCTTTGTGCACCTTGTCTACTCCCTCTTCTACTTATCATGATCACTATTACTATTCTATTATTATCTTATTCATCAATTGTATTACTATTGTTTCTTTTTCATCAAAAAGCAATTACTATCGTTTGTTTCTTTTACTTGGGTTATCTTTACTACTTTTTATGTCAGCACTTTTCTTTTCTACAATATTTTTACTATAGCTTTTACTCTAATATTTGTCAAACCTGTTTTTGAAAACGCTTTTCTTGAGTCGAGGGTCCATCAGAAATAGTCTCTCTACCTCTCACAAGGTAAGGGTAAGGTCTACATACACCCTACTCTTTCCAACCCTTACTTGTGGGACCACACTAACTATGTTGTTGTCGATGATGATTGTTTGAGACAAGTGAACAAAATTATGATACTCATGCATGAAAAGTTGAAAGCAGGAGGAATCCTACATTAATTTCCAGAACCCAAAAATACTCATTCTTGAGAGGCAACACAAGCAAGCCAAAGACTTACAAGGTCCCAGATTATGTAACCTTAAAAATGCTAAAGTGAGGCGGATGTGGAAGTGAGGATTGGTCGAGGACTGGTACACAGGTTACTCAACGAGAGAAAGCTTTAAGTATCTTTGGTCAATAATCCAAGGAAATGGGGAAATCGACAATTATGCCACATACCATATAGGAGCAGGGTGGATGAAATGGAGGCTCGCATCCGACATCTTATGTGATAAGAATGTGCCACCGAGACTTAAAGGTGAGTTTTATAGAGTAGTTGTTAGACCAACTATGTTGTATGGGGCAGATTGTTGGCCAATCAAGAACCTATACGTTCAAAAGATGAAAGTAGCAGAAATGACAATGCTTAAATGGATATGTGGGTATACCAGGAGAGATAAAATTAGGAATGAAGATATATGGGGCACAGCGGGAGTAGTGTCCATGGAGGACAAGATGCGGAAAGCGAAGCTGAAATGGTTCGAGCATGTAAAGAGGAGGTGCCCAAATGCCTCAATGAGGAGGTACGAAAGGTTGGCAATGTTAGGTCTAAGGAGAGGTAAAGGTAGACAGAGGAAAAATTGAAGAGAGGTGATCAGACAAGATATAGCACATCTCCAACTCACTCAGAACATGACCCTAGATAAGAGAGCATGGAGGTCGAAGATTAGGGTAGAAGGTTACTAGGTAGTCGAACGATTTCTTCTTTTCTGTGAGAGAGCATGTTTCTATTTTAGAGCACCTTATATGCTCCCCCTTCTCCTTATCAATATCGTTATTATTATTTTATTATTATCTTATTCTTCAATTTTATTACTACTGTTGTTTCTTTTACTTCGACTATCTTTACTATTTTTGTTGTTAATACTTTTCTTTCTTTAGTATTTTCATCATAACTTTTTTATTCTTGTATTTTTTCAAACCTATGTTGAAAACGCTTTTCTTAAGCCGAGAGTCTATTAAAAACAACCTTTCTACCTTACACAAGGTAGGGATAAGATTCTCGTACACCCAACCTCCAAGACCCCACTTGTGGGATCACACCAGGTATGTCTTTGTTGTAAAAAATCTAAGTGGTACTCATATGAGTGACAAAACCATACCTCACTTTCAGTTAATGGTCGATCAGCGGACATGACAAATAGAAGCAGATCTGCACGAGGCACAAATTCCTCCGTCAGCCTTTGTTGCCTTTGAAGAATCACATTGGTTCCTGGAGTATCAACAATAATCATCTGCCAGAATAAACAATAAAAAGTTGGAGAGCCAGGCATGGAAGTTTAGAACTCAAATCAAGCTGTAAGGAAGCTAATATCATAGAGGAGCAATCAAATAATATACTAAGCAAATACGAAAGCAGAAAATTAACTTTCTACCAAAGAAAACTCTACCGAATTGTAACATCTGAAATGTTTCCTTCAGACTACCGATTATAACCACCTTAGTCAGTTTTATACACCATACATATTTAGAATTTGAGACCACACAGGCGTGTGGAAAGTTGCTCCAATCCATTTGAAGTCCAAATCTCAAGTTTAATCTAGACCACAACTAACCTGTATCAGTTGCAAAATATAGTGTACAAATGCACACAGATTAGGAAGCATCTACCATCTTGCATAAATAAAATCCAGCAAAACATGTGCCGAAAACCATTGTAATCAAAAGCAAATATGCTATAACTCTTTGAAACTGACACTAGTAACAATTGGTGTGAAAAGCATATGTGCAATAACTTAAGCAACTTAAACAAGCATTTGCATATCATAATTTCATTAATGGTTTACAAAGGTTAACAACCGCATATCAAACCAACATAATGATGTATAACTTTAAAATGTGTCTCAAATCAGGTTGCTGCATATAGTCAATAAGTGAGAAACACAAAATGGTAAGTCAAACGAAGTGCCCCGCGATATGTAGAAGCAGCATCAACGTATTTACTTGCACATACAATTTTCCAACATGAACGAGATTTCTATTTAATTTCTTTGATGAAATGTAAAATTGGAAGTCATAGTAACTTTTAGACAAGACAACTCACTTCTTCAAGAACTGAAGCTGGCAAGTAGCAAACATATTGACCATCTGGATGCCTTTCACAACGCTGGGACTCATCAACATCCGAATAGCGCAAAAAGGTAATCTCATTGGTTGTAGGAACAACTCCATCTTTCAAGTACTTTTTCCCAAGAAGAGCATTGATGAAAGTAGATTTTCCAGAATTGAATTCTCCCTAGTTTATCAAGAAATTGCATTCAGAAGGAAACAAAGAGGATGAAGAAGTAGTAATAATAATGATTATGCTGAATGTGGCATTATATGCAGTCTTGAAAATACAGTAATATGGAGGGGGAGATAGAGAGAGAGAGACGGAAACAGAGTCAGAGAGACAGAGAGAAAGGATCACAAATGCCAGAACTCGAAAAAAGAAAATAGTAAAATAGTGGCCAAAGAAATAACAAGAATGAATGAACAGGCATAAACAGCACTTTCATATTCATAAGATTCAGTTTTATCCACTGCTTAAACTAGATTGGGATCAGATAAGGAAATATCGTTATTTGAAATCAGAGCTAATACCCATGCATATCCCTGGAACCAGAATTTGCTAGTTCAGCGCCACTTACCACTATAACCAGTAAAATGGTTCATCAAGTTGAGAAACAGCATCTTTGGAGAAGTGAGATCCTTCGTCTGCCATTTTCCAGTAGTAGCCCAGGTTAGTCTAAACAAGCAAACCCCTGGACAGAAGAATTATTGGTCTTGCACCACAATTCAGCAGCTAAATTTGACAAAACAAGATCACCATTGAGCAGCCTTCTCACACACACAGCTCCGCAAAAACAGGCCCTCTTTTTCCAGCAACTGTTTTTCTGTCTCGTGAAGTCTATAAATCCAGCCACCCCCTTCCTACTAGGAAAGCCATTCCCCAAGTCCGAAACTTTAAGCTGACTGTTACTTTGAGATTTCTCCTCTGTTTTCTTCTTCAAAGCATATGCACTGTAAAACAGTTTGCCAAAATCATCATCACTTACAGACCTCTTAAAATTCTCCAAAGGAAGAACCATTCCACTTGGAACTCTGATTCAAGTAAATTTGATGCCATTGAACAACTTTCATCCCCAAGTGAACCACAGACAAAAACAGGAATTTTCACTTGCTCAAATACGGAGCTCACCAGCTCCTCAGGTTCACTATTGCCACCGACTTCATATATAAGAAAATCGGCTCCTTCAGAGTTCGAGGCAGCCACTGCAGCAGTAGGTGTTTGTACAATTCTTGCTACCAAAGGAAGAACTACTGACTCTTTCAGATTTTGAATCCATCATTGTGTTTCTGGCCACCATAGCAGGAAGATCTGTTAGAAAGTAGAACAGGTTATCCACAAGCAATGATTAATGCAGGCAGCTACTTAATTTAGAGAATGACTAGAAGATCAATTACAGATCTGGCTATGTTTGCATCTTCCAGGAAGCCAAATGAATGAACCTAAAACAGAGCGCTTAGAATGGGTTAACTAAAATTTATTAGGAATTCTTACCATTGTTCACGAAGTTAGAACTATTATTCAGACACATTTAGTTTCAGGTTGAGCCACTGTAGATACTAATAATCAATATTTCTTTCAATGAGTATGTTAACGATGTGTTACAAGTAAATACCTCTGATTGTCGGTTGATCAGTAGGAACCAACTTCATACAACGTCCCATCATGAATAATTCTACTGCAACTAGTACTAGTAAGATTTTTCCTTTGTATGTAAATCTACTATTACGAAGGGTTGTTATATGAAATATATACAAAATTTTCATTACAACTAGCACTTTCTAGCATATTAAACAATCAATTTGTATTAACTAAATTCCCATCCAGCTGGTATCTTCTTTATTCAAGATCCCAACTTTATGTAACAAAAGATACTAACATAAAGCCTTTAGGTATCAATCACCAATCCCAAACTAAGAGGATCTGGCTAAGAATGGTATGGCAACAAGGCCAATTGCCCTAAGGTATAAAGAGGTTTTGTTTTCCAAATGATATTTATCTTGAACTATAAGGACAGAACACCATATAGCACAAACTCACCTTTTGTAAGGTGAAGTACAATACAAAACGGTAAGTACAGTGTTACAGAAAACAACCTTGATCAGAGAGCAAAACACCGCTGGGTACTCAACCGCGAAGCGGCAATATCAACACGTTCACCAATCAATCAACAGCGCGGCTCCTGCCCTCATTACAGACTTCAACAAACGTGCAGCCTCGTACAACTTCCCGCCGCTTGCTCCATCGCCACTGAGCACCACAACGTCAACCCTGACCAGAAATCGCTCAGTCATCTCATTGACAACTGCTTCATCTCTCAATACATCTTCGCAGCTTAGCTTTAGCACTAAACTCGCACTTTGATCTCCGGCCGCTTGGTATCCACCAGGGTAAGCGCGTTTCAGAGTTTGCTCGGGTCGGTTTAGATTGCCATCCCGAGCTTGACATTAGCCCGAGGGGGTACACGGAGTTATTCGCGCAGTTTCGGCGACTCCGGAAGTGCGTCGATATCGGTGAGCCTAGGGTGGGAGAAGAGAGGGCACGGCGGATGGACTTTGTGTATAAGATTGCAGGAGATAGCATGGAGACAATGAACTGGCGTGCACGAGGGGCCATGGGAAACGGCGGCGACGGAGGTGACGGCAGACCACGGCGGTGGAAGAGAAGGAGGGATGAGAGGCCTTATCTTATCTACTTCTACTGTGCTCAGAATGAACTCAATGGAAGAAGTTTCAATAAAGCGAATTCTAAAACAAACTTTTGCTATAATTTTAAATATAAATGAATAATTCAAAAACAAATTTTTTTTTCTTAACACAAAGCATGATAATTACAAGAAAGTTTTCTGTAAATTTAGTATTTGCTCGATTATAAACTTTTACTTCTATAATATAATCATATATTATATTAAAATAATAATATAAGTTCTGTCTCATTGAAAATTATGATATTGATTTCATTTGTTGTTACTAGTAACTTGTGATGAAATATGAATGGTTGTGGATTTATTTAATAGATAGTTTAAAAATCATTTGTTCTAATGTGTTGAAATTTTTTAGAAAGTATAATGTCTCTTGTCTACCAGAATTATCTGTTTTTTCAGATTTTTTTATTTGTACCAGTTTTTGATTGTGAAAATTTTAATATTCTCAAGTTGTATTTGAAAAACACTAGAAACTTTATTTTCAATTTTTACTTTCACTATATTTTCTTTAATTTACGCTTATTTTTATAAAACTGATCTCATCTAAATTATATTCATGGTTTTTTAGAAAAAATACATTTAAACAATTAAATATAATTTTTTTAAAATTATAACCAAACACAATTCAAGCTTTCAAAATACCAAATAAAGTGAAAAATAAGGTGAAATTGTATGTATAATAGTCACATATATGGATCTAACTAGCAACGTGTATTTATTTTGACATATTACTCTGTGAACAAATTTTGATTGTATATTTCAAATAAATTAGTCAAGTTGGGTTGATTTACTATTTTAGAAATTAGAGGTATAAATCATATTTGAAATATACATTCAAATTTAAATATTCTCTTTGCAAAAAAGTATGGTAACATAACTCCCAATTTTAATATTTTCAAATAAATGAATGAATATTCACTTTTTAAGGTCAAATCACTTATCAAGTTGATGAAAATATCATAATTATCTAGAAAATTAAATACAACAAAATGACATACAACATTCAAGTCAAGCATGGACATCTCGCTTTCTTTAAGAAGATTCAAACCCATCATGTATAATATCACGCCTAGCAAGATAACTCTTGGCTTGTCCTCTTCTCCCAACATGGCAAACAGCTGAAGGAATGTGTATAACCTAAACAAATTGTGACTAGTTGAAGAGCCAAAAGTTGTACCGGAAGAACACTTTCTTTCGACATAAAATTACTCTTTTGTAGTGAATAAATTGAAAACTTAAAATATTTTTCTTTTCTCAACTCCCTTTTCACTACTCTCATATCACACCTACTACAATATTTTTCTCACACTTCTTATGCATAATATAATAATTTCATTTTTAAATGTCAAGAAAGTACATAGTCATTTAAGATGCAGTGAGCTAATTAGTTGGAGACAATGAGGAGAACATGTCATATTATTATTGAGTTATGAAAAAATAATGATACCATTTTTTCATTTTATTCTCTTAATATATCATGGCACTTTAAATTTTAATTTGACATTATATATTAATGAAATTAATTTTACTGAATTTACTAATTCAACTTTCCGACTTTAGTTTGTCACTAAATTATGATGAATGAAGGTCAAACGAAATGGCAACAAACATACATAAATTAGACCTAATATTACAAAAATTACTTGTATTTTTCACCTTACAATACCTACCCTATTTATTAAAAACAACTACACGCTTTTTATGGTTATAAATGGATGTAGAGCTCCCCAAAATCTCTTAATTATAAATATCTTCCTTAAAATATCTTCCGGGTTTGCTCTCAATTTGGTAGGAAGAATTTAGAGATACCGCTCCCTTAAGCTCCCGGTTTGCTTAATTTATATACGGGATTTCACCGCCATTCAAATTTTTGTCACCAATTACAAGTAATTGACCAACTTACATCGCAATCCCGAAGCTTCAATTTAACCCATTCTCTCCCTTTTTCTTTAGAATTTAAGTTTGCTCTCAATTTGCTCCATCTTTTCTCCAAAATTCTATTGTAAGATATCAGCGAAATCAAATTTCTAAATACTAATAAGTATACGTATCGAGATTTGACTTATTAATTGAGTGCTAATATGTTAAGTAGCCATGTTTGTATCAATTTTTGGTTCATTTTTTGTCTTAATATATTCATTTTTTATTGTTAATAAATGTATACCCATTTGATTTTTATAGTTGTATTTGTTCCCTAATCATTTTTTGTAGTTGATCTGACAAGCAAATCAAATTTTAATCATATGAAGACCAAAATTCATATTTGATATGGCCGATTTGTCAAGCCTATCTATTTTGATACAACACAATGGAAGGTGGATTTATGAGTAAATATATAGATTTGAATTGAAGGGGTATTCGTCGATTCAAATGCAAATTGGCAATTGTTTGGTATCTATAATTGTCAAAGACAACCTGGGATAGATACCAAGAAGAATAATATTGAAATCAAATATACATTGGTGGATATGTAAATGATACTACACAACGTAGTGGGCATTCGTGGTATATTTTGATCAATAAGAAGGATAACAAGAATTTCTTTTCGAACTATCTATTGATTGTCACATTGAAAGATAATATCATGGTTAGGTCGAGGACAATGACAATACGAACACACATGACATTGTAGATACACTAGTGATACGATCTTCATATCCAACAGACACACCGACTTATTGGAATACTCCAAGTAGTGGTATAGAGGTATTTGAGGGTGATAGCAATGAAGTAATAAACGATATGCGTTATAAATTGGTTGCTGAAAACAAATTTACAAGGATAAGAAGACTTTAGTTGAGGGGGCATGAACACACGAAGCATTTGTTCATTTTAAACTCTACAAGAGAAGATCTAATGCAAGTAGGTATGAAAATTACCTTGGATGTAAATAGTATATTTGCGTATATGTGTACAAATATTAAATATATTTTGTATCTAATTTATCATTATGATTTAATTCTAGATATTGTCTTGAATGACCTCGAAAAACTGTCATGATATTTCAAGTCTCAATGATTTGAGACTTTTCAAGATAAGAAAACTCTGCATGTTCACACATATTCATTGAAGGATATAATTTTATTCATGATGTCAAGCAATTGCTCAAGTTCGTTGAGTAATCATAATGGATACTATATTTATCCAAAAACCGTATACACTCAAAAGATATAGAATGACATGAGGAGAAAACATGGGGTTAAATTGAGCTACATGGAATCTTGGAGGGCCAAAGAAAAGGCAATCACAATATTGCGAGAAGACCCAACCGAATCGGTACAACAAGATTCCAAGCCATTATACATTCTAGAGACTACATATCCTATTTGTGTTTGGAGAAAACATATGAAAACCGCTTAGGTATTCTTACATTAGATGCTTGCATTAGAGGATGGGAGTATTTGTGCCTATTATGGTGGTTGACAAGATTCTATCTTAAATCAACATACAAAGGGATAATGTTTATAGTCAATACTATGGATGCAGGAGGTAAAATTTCTTCCTTTTCTCATGTTACCGTCGCTTGTATAAATGAGTCGGTACATAGGTAGTATTTTGTCGCTTGCATATGAGACAGCTTGATTCAAATGATGAATCTTGGATATAGTTCTTTGAATGGTTCAAGGAGTGTTTTTAGGAAAGGGATAACATGTGCTTTGTATCCGATATGCATGATGTGCGATATGGAATGCAACCACAACAAAGATAACCTGCTGGATATCCCCGTTATGCATGAAATGAAATTTGTGGAATAATATACTTTAAAAATGTCAATAGTAGATTAAGAGAAGATGAGGGGTTGTTCTTTGCAAGGGCTAAGACATAATGCATTTGAAGAATTTGGTGCAAACTCTACAAGTAGAAATAAATAAATAAGAAGGTTAGAGACTATTTGTTCGGGTATTGATTATCACAAATGGATTCCTAATACATGCAACTCAAGAAAAGAGATGTGGGCATTGACTTCAAACATTATTGAGTCCATAAACTCTTCAAATAGTGATGCTAGAGAATTGTCGGTTGTACCATTATTGAATTTTATGAGGCAATTAGTTGAAAAGTGGAATGAAAAACATAAAAATGAAACAAGCAAGAAACTACAGATCTGACCTTCAGATACAATGAATTCCCTATGGATAATAAGAAATTATCAAACAACATGAGTGTAAGATTCTATCTTCTATTTTTTTTAATAAGCCTTGTTCTATCATTGTATAAAAATGGTATAATTATGTGTGTGTGTGTGTGTGTAGTGTTGTGGTGCTAGTTAAATAAAAACCGAATTATTCACTCAAATATCTTATTGATAGGTAAGAGCTTCAATGACATCACATATAGTGACCGATGGTGTTAGAGGTTTTACGTGATACCTTAAGAACTCGAATTGTAGTTGTAAGATTTCAGCCATAGATTCCTTCCTGAGGCAATGGCTATGCCATGGAGAGTGGTACACCAAACACTGGAGAAGCTTATAGCTTTTGTATATTACAACAATAGATATTTTTGTGATAATGATTCATCAATTGAGCCTCTTCCCTAAGTAAATCAAATGGGATATACCAATGCATGTGTTAGATAAAAACTATATTGCCCACCAGATTCTAAGAGACTTGCGGAAAGGCCGCAGAAAGGCAAAAGGATGAAACCATTTCACGAGTTGAATTGTACAGGTCAAGGAAACATGCAACATATGTGGAACAAGGGCACAACAAAAAAGACTTGGTAAAGAATATTCCAAAGAGATCATAAAAATCATCCGTTATATTTTTAGTTGTTTCCCTTTATTTTTACATTGACACTTTAAACTAGATTTTTAATTAAAAGTTTTATATAGATAATGTTGCAATTTCATTTTGCAAATATATGTATCATTTGAGTATAACAAAATATTATCGACATTGAATACGTATGGTACTTTATATAGAATTTTCAATCACAAATGATATAAAACTAAAATTATTTTCATAGTGTATTTTATATATATACATATTTCATACATAGTTGATATAACCTAGATGTAAAGAAATTCAAATGGAAGTGTTATGTCAAGTTAGATATAACTTTTAGTAATGACCCGTATGTCATTACGAGGAGATTAAGTTTGAAACATCCTAACTGACCTAACTCATGTGTAGGAAGGCATTGGTTGAGTGTTAGTGAAAGTTCCGAGTTAGAAAGTGGTTTGAGAGCAAGATTGGGAGCTACCGATTACGGACCGCCGCAGTTGGGGAATTTTCAAGTGGGCAACGAGACCGTTATGATGGTTGGAGTCTCGCTATAACTGATCAAGAGAATAATCATCTGATCCGCTCGTGGGCAGTGCCCGTGACCACGATAGTAATCCGGGCCAGGCAATGAAAAGTGACCGTTGTAGCCGAGATGGAAAGTAAATGAGTTTTAAGAAATTGTGGGTTATGTCCCATTATTTCTAAAGCACGAAATTGAATTAAAGGCACTTTCAAGAGCAGAGTAACTCCCTTTCCCAAGGTAAGCGCTGATTTGATTTTTCATTATTATTTTAATTCTCTAGCCCGTGAGAAATCAATAAGGGATCTATTTGGTGGAGAATGCTAGGTGGAAAACCCTGTAATCACAAAAAACAATTTGATCGGGTACCTGGCGATGATTGATTCCTATATTTTTAAACTTGTATTTGTTGCTTCAGGGGAATGTGATGCGGAATTTCATTTACATGATAGTAGGAGACCTAGAAATTGGTAGCTAGAACCCTTAACTCCAAAACTCGTTTAAAGTGATCCTGTATGGAGAAACTCCATGAACTAAGTTGGGATGACTTCATCACAAGGTTGAATTATAATAATTTAACCTTGAAATATTAAACCTGACCATAACGTAGAACCCTAAGGTGTGAATTTTCAATCTTTTGGTCGAAAAAGTGAATGAGCTGAATATTATTGGCCATTTATTTTAGACTTTGAACGTTTGAAAGCGCTACGGAAAGATAAGGCTCCAGCTGAGTGATTGACATTCGACCCTCTAAATCGAGGTAGTTTATGGTTTAGAACAAGTTAGACTTTTCATAATGACATGTATAGATATGGACTGGGATAATGTGTATATCAGCCCTAGACCTAAGTATTTTAAATCTTCCTTGAATTTCATTGAGTGATCCTACAACAATACATTACATGTACATAGAAGTGAATGTGTATAACTGTTTCATGCTCTTTATTTGTTGAGAATAATCTCAAATTGTTTGAATGTTTGCTAGCTGAGGGAAGATTAGACCTTCTAAAAGTCATGTCATTGGATTTAATAATAATATATTGATTATGAGGATAAATGTGGATACTAAGAATATCTTGAGATGAGTGCTCAGACCCGAGGGGAGTATCACAGCAATGATGATTGAGTGGCTTGTGTCCGAGGAAAGCATTCAATGAGCATAATAGAAAGGAGAGCGGTACCACGCAGACAAAGACATGAATTTTTGTGAGTCCCCGCAGGTCATGACTAAGGGTAGAAATAAGACCCTATGACATATGTGTACATCGATGTTCAGTGATTAAGTGTTCATGATGATGTGATTAAGGTATGTACCCGACATATCACCATTTGTTGTATTACTTGATTTTAATGTAAGAATGTAAGATAGGACTGAATGTAAGAACATAAGCTGAATTGAACCTATAGTTATGTGTTTGCTTATTTGGAATTGTTGAGGTGTTGTCATAATTTGATGGTTAGGTAGTTGAATAAGGGCTTGTGATGCATCGTGTGAAACCCTTCATGGATGATTCATTCTATATGCTTCAGGGTTGGGCGACATGTGTCGATTTTTTGTTATCAATCGTGAATACTGTGATGATCATAATGACTGATATGTAGAGTTAATAAAATAATGGGTATGCAGCCAAGTCGAGCTATCGGTTGCTGCGCATTCACTGCAGCGGAGCTTATTCCTCTATAGAGAGACCATGGCAGCGGTCAAATAATTGCAACAACGATGACCCAATCAAGTGAGTAGGCCGATTAGTATCCGAGCGTAAGTGAATCTCCCTGAAATGTGTATTGTCTATAAATAAGTGATGTTCCGAGCTAATTGCATATTATTGTTTGTATGTATGTATGTTATTATATAAGGTCGACCGATTTCACCGGTACTGTGTTTTGTATTGACGTTACTCCCGCACTTATTTTCGGATGCGTAATTCGATCCCAGTAGGTCATCTCGACCTCACCTTAGAGCAAAGAACAGACAACTAAATGTGAATGTTGCAAGATATGTAGTTCTACTCCTCCTCTAAAGTTGTCTTATGTCCAGACATTGATAGCTCCTAATTCATTTCTGTCCCGATATAATCTTAGATAATGTTAGGTAGACGCTTTCATGTGCAATGACAATCGATTCGGGAGTGTTTTAAAATAGCTGGCCGTTATTATTTTCTTTTTGTTTAGTGATGTTCATTATTTATACTCAAAATTGTGTTTACTCTTTTTCCGAATGTCGATGGTTTTGGGGTAAAGAGTGGAGAATATGATTCTCCCACCAGGTGTTTAGTGTGGATACCTATCACTTCAATTACTTGGGTCGGACACTTTTATACGCCTACATAACCTATAAGAATTCAAATGGTAGTAAGCAGCTGCTAGATACAACTTTCATACACACAACTAATACAATTGGATGCAAATTCAAATGAAAGTGTATGTCACGTTAGATATAACTTTCATACACAAACGAAATGAAGGCGGATTTACATTCACCTTTCATACATAAATGATACAATTAGCGCTTATACACAATTAGTACAAAATTATTTTTTAAGGCCAAATAAATTAAGATTTACATAATACTATTTTATATTGTGTATTGCTAATTAATAAATTAATAAAAAATTTCATGAGATATATAGTTAAAGTAAATTTATGAAAAAGATAATACTAAATAGACATAAAAAGTTTGGCGTATATATTGTGCCTACTGACATTCGTGTTATGAAAATAATCTTCCATCTAGAAAAATCACCCAACATGAAAGTGTATTGGTTAAGAACTTGATTAAAATACTCACAATTTGATCTTCTCTTACTACTGGATGTAGCCAAGGTAATATTGTTTTGCCTTATAAGTTTTTGTAGAGTGTTTTATTTATTTTTCTTTGTATGTCTATAGCTACTGAAACTAACTCCCTCTTCCTTGCTAATGTGCCCTATTGGGTAGAAAATCAAATTGTGATATTTTCACAATGCATAAAAACTACTACTTATGCTTACACCCTTGAAGTTTACAAGATTGCTAATTTATGGATCTTAATGATATATCTCATTTCTCTACATTTTCAACTACTTTCAAGTTTGAGAAAATACATAGTAAAAATATTGGCTTCAATAAGAGCCTTGAACTATTTTCATCAAAGTAATTATAAAAGTGACAATTCTGAAAGATTGGAACTTCAAGAGACAGAAATTTTAACTTTTGTTATAAATGTGATTATAATTAAATTATATTTGTGTATGTTCAATATTTATTAAAAACAAATTGATCATATCATTTTAGCTAACCACAATTGAGAATGATACGAAAATTACACTTGATGACAAGTTATCTATTTATTTCATAAAATCAAATAAATAGCTTATAACTTGTTTGGTTATCACAAATGTTGTCATACTCATTTTATCATTATGCCAAATAAATATATTGTATCAATAATTAACTAATATCAATAATATCTTTTTTCACATTGTATTTAATTTTTTTGCAAAAAGTAGATTAAAAATATATGTCTTATTTATATTAACAAGTTTCATTGAGTTAGCAAAGTAAAAAGCTTCGCCATTCTTAACATTAAATTTAATTTTGAATACACATAAATCTACCATAAGTGCTGTTTACTTTGATGAAATTTAAAATGTACCACATTATTTTTTATTACATGATAAAACATGGAAAATACGCTTTTAATTCAAATAATCTTATACACGATAAAATCAAAGAGGAAATTTAGTATAACAAGCTATAGAGAGCTTTCAAAGGGATTTACATGAAAGGTGAAACAATATACTACCTCAAATAAAGAGAACCAAAAAATACTAACAGAGATTAATATAATATAAATTATAGTAATTTAATGAGATAGCTAAAATTATATTTTATATAACTCTTTTTAAATGTCATTAATTGATGATAAAAAATTATATGTATTTTAATTTTTTAGATAAAGAAAGTTATAGCCTTTTTTAATTAATCTAATAGATAATAGAATAAAATAAAAATAATGGCTATTAAGAGATAAGAACTCGTTTTTTATTTTATAAATATGTCATATGTTAATTTTCATAATGAAATAACATAAAATTATAAAAGATAAATAAATAATTTATAAATAATTAAAATTTATTCATGAATCACCGAGGATGTAGTATTGATGAAACTACCTCTCTAAAAATCTCATGGTTTTGGAAGAAAACTTTATTAGAGAGCGCTTTTTCTCGTATGAACCCTAGGGTCATGTATCACAAATTTGTCGCCCAAATATAGGTACCATAAATCGAATGAGAAACCAAATAAAAAATTATTTATGAAGTGAACATATATTATATATAATAGTGTCAAAATGTTGCACTATTAAACTTATTTATTTTATAAAATATGTAATTGATCTTAATTTAAAATTATAATTTTTTTTAATAAAAGGTTACTTATAAATATCTTTAGAGCTGATAGTAAAATTTGTTTACTTTATAGTGTACATGGTTTAAATTAATTTATTACATTATTATACAGAACAGTATAATATTTTAATATAATATGAACAAAAGTCAATGCTTAAATTAATTTTTATGTTTTAACAAATCATAATTTAAACTTATCTTTAAATATATGAAATTTTATAATTTATAATTATTTTCAAATAATATGAATAAATGAATAATTTTAATTCTTTTAAAAGCTTATTTTATTATTATAATTATACAATAATTAAATATATAAATAAAAAATAAAAATAGATAGTTAAAATTTCATCCAAGAGTCCAAGATCTCAAAAAGAGAAGCAAATTAAGTAAATCAAAGGAAAAGAATGCATTGGTTTTTATGATAAATAAAAAGAGGCAGAAGAAAGGACATACAAGAAACAAAAATGCCCCCGAAATATACTAATGAAATTTCAAAATTTTCCTTCTGGTTTGTTCTCCTCTTCACATTTATATAAAAATATATAACAATGTGGATGGTAATAGATTATGAATAGACACAAACTAGTAAGACTATATCTATTATAAACTTGGTTACTCATTTAACAAAATGCAATGCAAGGTCAGTGTAACATAACCAATATAGAGTAACATACTACTCTATTACATGTTTAGACACAAACAAAATAACTTTATTAACGCGTCCTCTACTACCGCTTTATCTAACAATTATATCTTCACTTTTTTATAGGTTAACTAACTTCTCTCATTCCGTGTAGGTTCCTTAGCAATTCTTGGACTACCTTTTCTACTAGTAACTTTTCCTATGATCTCACTCTCACCAATAGCCCAGATCTTGCTTGCCTCTGATGGCCACATAATAGGGCACCATATCTCTTCGTAGTTTAGATCTAAATAAACCTCATTGGGAATTTTCAATATACCTTGGAATGACATACTCAAATAATACAACCGCATAAACTCCACAATCACTAATAAAAAAAATGATAATTGAAGTATTAGTTATGTTTCTAATTTATATAGAAACTCAAACTAGTGACCGTCTAAGAAAACATAACATGTATTTTAAAATATCATACACCTGAAGTCGGTGCTTGCTCTGGCAAATCATCCATCATTACATATTCTAAGGGATCACAAATGCTTTTTTCAATGTATGTTGGTACACCTGCTCCACTATATCTCTGACTTCCCTCTATCATTAAACTCGTACTATTTAAGAAAAATAAGTAATGCCAATGCAAGAGCATTAAGAACTGCTCTAACCGTTAACCACCAAGAAAGGAATCATATACATACAAACACCTTCTTTTTAATAGAAAAACAGAGAGAACCTAATGATTTTTTCTCGACATCGACTGTGTATGAGCACATAATCAACTTTGTCCAAAGGA
Source organism: Datura stramonium (assembly GCA_018107945.1). Classification (NCBI taxonomy): domain Eukaryota; kingdom Viridiplantae; phylum Streptophyta; class Magnoliopsida; order Solanales; family Solanaceae; genus Datura; species Datura stramonium. Next base: position 145,620 of record JACEIK010001790.1, on the reverse strand, counting down.
AGATTAGCTGAAATCTTTGAATCACATATATTGAGCTACATTATGATCAATAGTAAATACAATAATGTCCTTATTCTTGACGGCTGTTTTAGAAGCCAATCAACTGAACACTTGAAGAAACAATCAATTGTTGTATATTTAAGTGGATTATTTGGTTTGTAAATGATCTTCTTCTCAAATAGTACTAATAAGATCTAGTTGCCGAATAAAAATGAAGCGCTTTTCATCGCAATGGTTATTCATAAATTGGAACGTTAAGTTTATATACTAGTTTCATGCTCAAATGATGTCATTTATAGAACTTCAAGTGCAACCAATAGACACAAACAAAGAAAAATGACACACCTTTTATATCCAAATGATACAACTAAAGGGGGTTAGTAATGATTATTCATAATTTGAAATGTTAAATTTATATACTAGTTTCATAATCAAATTATACAAGTTACTATTTATAGAACTTCAAGGGCAAAAAATGGGACAACCGAAAAATGATACAATTTTGATATCCAAAATGATACAACAAAGTGCTTAGATAATGATTATTCATAGATTGAAACATTAAGTTTATATACTAGTTTTATTGTCACGCCCTACCTTGGGAGGTATGACTGGCACCTAATGCCACACCGGGACTCCGGGCTGACTTGACTGTGTATAAGCACCTCCGGTGCCCGGCCAAACAACTCAATATCAAGAAAACAACCGCTATATCTCGGTTGTAACACAAATTTCCTGCCAACAAGGCTACGTAACACCTATAAAAAAATAGCTAACCTAGCAACATAAAAATAAAGGGATCCTATGCGAATGACATGATCACCAAAGTCAGTTTAGTTATAACAGAAGGAAAATAGGCAGTCATATTCATACTAGTAATGAGTAAGGCCAAGTAACTAACTAGCTAAACTAGGGCCCCCACTAGCCAAAGACGCGTAAAATATAACATAGATAAGCCCCACATGGCCAACAACAATCAACGACTGAAAATTGTAGTTCGCAAGCCTCTAAAAGAGTGGAATAGTGGTCGGGATGCCCGACCTATCCAAAGTTGTACAACAAAAAAAGAGAAAACCTTTCTAACTATAAACTTCTGAGAAGAGGAGTCAATCGAATCAAGAACCCTACCGATAGCTGCTGAGGCTCCCGAACCGCCTATCCACACCTACAGTAAGTATGCAACACCCCATAGATGGCGCGCACATATGTACCGAATATGTAAGACGTTGATGAAAATGACTTAATAGAACTTGTTGAACCGATAAATAATCAATAGAAAGGATAAGAGAGTTAGTAATTATGAATAAATGTACAACTCAAGAAGGGTATACTAACTGCTAGTAATACAAATAAGAACCCTACTTGTCTCCCATAAACCCGTAAGGTACAATCAGCACAAAATAACCTGCAATTTCCTTGGGGGCCCCATATAAGCCCCGGTACAATTCAATCTATATACCCTCAGAGCAGTCAATATGAGTCAACTGCACCATAGCCAACCTACCTAGCCTCTAGGTTCAGGTAAACTGGAGCCCGCCGGGGCTCCCCGTAGTTATGTTAGAGCCCTCCGGCTCCTTTGTTCCGCACCCTGAGTACATAAGGCTCTACTGAGGGTTAATGATGCCAATACTACATAAGAAGAAGTCCAATTCATGGATAGGACTGTAATATGGCCTTATAAGCTTGAATATAGCCGCTGCCAAACGCCATATAGCTCCTCTTTGAGAAATCTATAGCCCCATAGGCGACTTAAACAGTAGCAACCCCGAGGTTGGTCGATAAAAGGCTATAATAGCAGGTCGGTCCTAAAATAAATAATCAACTTAATCTCAAAACTATATATAGCGCCTAATCACAACATATATGCTTATGACTTACTTACAAGGACATAGGTCGTATTGCTATATGACAAGAATAACTTGCCGAAGAGGTTAGCCTTAACATACCTCGAATACCGATTCTGTTTATCCAAATAGTTCCAACCTATAGCTAGCAATTCCACTCAACTGCAGCCCTCACATTGAGAGAATAAGGCTATTTCAGTTGTAGGAATTGGCAAGTAATGACATCTTTCAATAATATTAACTATAACTCAACTGCTCAATTCGCCGAAACTCACAAATTCCCGAGAGTTTGAAGGTAGAAATGTTACCTATCACTTGTAAAACGCTAGGATCAAATTAGGAATGCATTTCTACAACTTTACTTAGTGGGGCCTGACCTCCGAGCTTAATTTTGAAGAAATAGCTCCGTAGGGAGTTCCTCGTAGGCCTAGAACTCATTATCCAAGACGAACTTGCATTTGGACTAGAAGCCAATGGCGTAAATCTACGAAAAACAAAAGAAACTAATGCTTACTCTCTTCACTGAGGAGAATATTAGAAAATGATTTGCCAAATCATGAAGTGGACTTATAGAGCCGAGGCAGCGGCGGAGCGCGGCGCACCGGCTACGTGACGCCGCAGGCGCTACAAGGACGCCTGTTGCACCCGGTCTCCCGCCCCAGCCTCCCGTCCTCTCTATACCGTGTTTGTATGCTCATCCCCCTGTGCCTTTCCCCTCTGCAAAGATGCGTCGTACTCAAACTATCAACATACGTATGCGTCGCTTAAACGAGAAACTTACTGGTGTAATATCCCCCTTAGGATCATTCATTCCTAATGTCATCCTAAGCTTAAGAGACTCAACTTTAACTATTGTTTAAAACTTACAGAGTCTCGTCCGTAATATAGACTATCTCAAAACTTGAAACACGTAAAAGTCCAACATATGCGCCTCACAGACGCTACAAGCAATGATACAACCGTTACACCCCGTAAGATTCCCGACACACCTGTCGGCCTAGTCGCGCATTGGTTAAGTATATTTAAAAGCCATACGTGCTAGAAAAAGCCCGGAAAAAGATCGGACGAGAAGAACGCCGAACATCGCGGAAGAAGCCTAGGGCAGCCCCTCCGCGATGGCGCCGTATGTCACGGGAGGCTGGGAGCCACCGCGTTGGCTCAAGTGACACGCCGGGGTCTGCCCAAGCCCAAGCATATAAGCCCCACTTCGGTTTTAAATCAGTTCATTCATCATAATTTCCAGAAAATTTGCAAAGAAATGAGAGAGACGAAGAGGGTGAATATATTATCATTCGATTACGCCGCCAAACCGAGTCCAAAATCTAAATTAACCGTGTACCGAGGTATTTAGCAAACAGGAGCATTCTCACGGATTTGTTTCATGGACACGACGAATCGTCGAGCTAACGGACTAAGTTAAGTAGAATTGCTCCAAACTAGTGTCTATGTGCTCCCAGTCAGAAAGTGAATACTTCTCCTTCACTTCAAAATAGCAAGTTTTTATCGTATTTCGATAAGCCTAAGTTTAGACGATAATTATATCGAAAGTGACGTCGTCCTTCAGAATAGTGTTGTATTTAGTACTAATTGTTGTGTATAAGGAATGTCGGGAGAATTAGTCGAGAATCGACCGAGCCTCGTCCACACGGATAACTCGAGGTTACATGTAAAGCCCGTTTCCTTGGAAAGTTAGGTAAAATTTTTGCCATATAAATCATAGTAACCTTGCATTTAACTCTTGAGTTGAAATGTTGAGTATTGAGTAAGTTTAGTAACCGTTTGCGCTTACACATCATATAACAAAGACTTCAGTTAGCAGCCATGCGCCAAAGGGCGAGTTAGCATTCCGTATTTAAGATAGTCTATTGCATGATTAGCAAGCATGTTATAGAATAAAAAGAATCAGATTTTAGAATAAAGGGTAAAGTAAAATCAGATAGACAGACAGCAATATGGCTACAGACTGTTATCTGCATGGGCCATGGCTACGCATCAGGCCATCCGTGATGGGGATGATATCTTACAGACACAAAACGTATTGCATGGGATTCCGCTACATTAGTCAACAGTTAAATAAAGATTACAGAATCAGTATAAACAGTAAAGAATCGCATAATACGTAAAGAGATCGAATAAGAAATCAAATTTGTAGATAGTCATTTTCGCTATACATACTGCTATTTTATATGTGCTATTTGTTTGTTGAGACTTGACCGTGGCGAGGGAACTTTATTGAGCGTCCCGCTGCCCCTGGGTTGGTAATCGGTCACCCACTCGAGCGGGAGGGGTTTACGTCCGCAAGTGGCATGCCGTCCCCAACTTAGACGAAGATGGGATGAAGCTTTCCACATATCGGCCTGACGAAGACTATTAAAGACGGACATTCCCGTTGAGCGCCTGTGTGGAATAGATAATACTACAGACATCCCTGTTGAGAAGTGTCCAAGGAAATGTATCCTTTCTGCTATAGATACAGCACAGGAGTCCTCCGTACTCGCATGTGGTTATTTATATCTGAGGCTATGGCCCGAGCCGGAGCCCAGCCGGGGTCAGAGGAGCTCCTAAATGAGTGTGACGAGGAGGACTTATTGGTCAGGTTTTGACCCCGTAGGGGTATATAGATTGTTTGTTACTTGGCGCCATCCGGCTTAAGGGGGTTGGTATTGACTCTGCTTGCTACTTGTATATCTATTTATGTGTTATATATTAGCTACCAGGACCGCAGCCGACGTGTTCACAGTACGCCTCCGCCTTACGCACTGCAAAGCAGCGATCCAGCTTCTACCACTATTCAGATTCGCTATCTCCGCCATACAGATTTGCTACTTATGTCAGTTTTTATTCGGGCCTTTTTTTCTATGTTATTTCGCCAGCTTGCATACTCAAGCATCAACTGTGACGACGCCCAGCTGGGCGCCGCATTGCCTATGCGTGCAGGGCATCATAGACGAGGAGGCGATCCCTCGTGATTTTAGTCACTATTGAGTTGTCAGCCCTCGTCATCCCAGTCCATTTCCAGAGGTGTAGCTCTTTTCCTTTGATGTACAAGATGTGGTGGCCTGGGCCCCGCCCCGTTCATTTTATCAATACTCATGAGGCTTGCAGATTGTATATTTACCTCCCCGTGGCCGCCGAGCCGCCGCAGTATGGCCGTGCAGTTGTATAGTTGTTTAGTCATCTTGTTTTATGATGGCTGTGCGAGGCCATAGTTTGATTGTAGTGGTGACCTTGACGGCCACGTACTCTTCCCGCTTTCCCTGGCGTTAAGTTTCCTGCATTACTAGACAAAGATGGTGGCTCCGCCCGGCCTGCATAGGTTCCTTGATATTAGAATGTTTCGGGTTAGCTGTCATGCATTCAGTGGCCATAGGCCCGCTGGCCTGAGAGGTCGCACATGTACCAAGCATATCCCTTGTTTCCGTAAACCCGAGATAGAGCTACCTGTGCAATCTGGGATGTGTCTAGGCCCACCGTATAGCAACAGTCCTACTAGGGCACTGTGCGCCTATACCCTGTGGTGGGGCGTGACACAAACATAGCTCCATAACATAACAACGAATAACTAAACAATACTGATAATATAAGCACATGACAATAACTAACCAACCATCTCACCTCAATTGTATAATCTCGAGTCAAGTCCGAAATAAGTGAGGATATTCAACTCATATTGTCCTCAGCTTCCCACAAAATCATCTCTCCACATTGCCTCTCTCCATAGGACTTAACGGAGGCTACATCTTATTCTTAATCTACGAACCCATCGATCTAAAAGATAGCAACCGAGTCTCTTCAAGTAGATAATTTTTCAAGAACTTGAATATCCTCAATCGGAACAACTCGGGACGGGTCTCCTATACATTTTAGTAGCATCGACACGTGAAAAACTAGATGAACATATTCACACAAGAGCTTCTAACTCATAGGCCACTCACTTATCCTCAGAAGGATTCCATACTAAGCAAATTCTAATCTGTGTGGCTGCTTTCCTTCCTACCAAATCTCATCACGCCTTCATGAGGGCGTACACCTTGAGAAATACCCAATCATCAACATCAAACTCAAGACTCTACTCCCAACATCTAATAGGACTCCCGACGACTGGTCACAAGAATGTTCTCTAATGTTTCACCTTTCTCTCACCGATGGATCATATCGTCCGATCAACCTTGTCTCCCCTAGTCAAACCATCCTATGGGGGACCTATATTTCCGCCCATATAAAGCCTCATAAGGTGTCATTTGAATAGTAGAATGATCACTATTATTTTATGCAAATTCAATAAGGGGTAGACGTCATCCCAACTCCCTCCAAATTCTAGCACACCCCCGTAGCATGTCCCCCATTGGCCCGAATGACGCGCCTCGCCTAACCATCTGTCTGGGGATTGATAGTTGAACTCAAATTAACTTGTGTACCCAAACCTTCAACCACTTCCAAAATCTAGTTGTAGATCAGGCCCTCTTCGTAGATAGCCAGATGTCGGGACATCATGCAGCCTGACTATTTCCTTTAATATACAACTCAACATAATCTTCTACCGAGAATGTAGACCGACCGACAAGAAATGGGCTGATTTTGTCAATCTATCAATAATGACCAAAATGAAGCTGAATTTATTCCTAGTGCAAGGTGCCCTATCACAAAGTCCATATTAATTGCTTCCATTTCCACATAGGTATGACTATCTCCGAAGTTAGTCCACAGTTTCGATGTTCAACTTTGCCCGCCGGGCAATTAGACACCGTGCTACAAACTCCGCTACACCCTTCTTCATTCTAGGCCACCAAAGATATCTCCTTCTATCATGGTACATCTTTGTCAAACCTCGATGAAGAGAGTAACGAGAATAATTTACCGCCATGATCTCTGTTGGTGGAGCGCTGCTATATCCGTAACACAAAGTCGACCTCGAACCCTGTGACATCGCCTCCCGGTTAACTTAGAGGCCGATAGTTCACCCGCTGAACTTGTCTCCAGGTTGTACTAGACTAGGTCCTCGTATCACGCTCATTTACTCCATAACCAGAGATGACACCGTCGTATTCTTGCTCACAACCCCATCATCCTCTGAATCTACTATCCGGACTGCTAAATTGGCTAACTGTGCGCCTTGAGCTATTTCTCAATGTTTCCGGCTCTCAAATATGCTAGATCGCCCATGGATTCACGGCTAAGGGCATCGTCTTACAATATTAGCTTTCCTCGCAGTGATATAGATGTTCACCTCATAATTTTTTCAGCAATTTAGCCAACGACGCTACTGCAAATTCCACTCTTTCGCATGAAGATATAATTGAGGCTTTATGATAAGTAAAGATATTGAAGATATTAACATGAACACCATACAATTAATGCCTCCATATTTTCAAAGCATGAACCACCGCAGCCAACTCTAAATCAGCTGGGTAGGGTAATTCTTTCGTTCTTCCTTAACCGCCGGCTTAGGCAATTACCTTGCGTGTTGCATTAGAACACATCCTAACCCAACTCCCGAAGCGTCACAATATAGCCCCCTAAACCTTCTAGTAAGGCTAATACTCGGTGCGTATGTCAATCTATTTTTCAAACTCCTCCGGAAACTCGTTCACAAGCCTCTGGCCCAAATGAATTTAATCGCTTTCGAGTCAATCCGGTCAATGGCGCTGATAAGATAGAGAATCCTTCCATAAACCTTTGTAATACCCGCTAACCCCCAGAACTATGAACTCGATTGGAGTCGTGGGTCTAGGCCATGTCTTTATCGCTTTGATTTTCTGCGAGTCAACCTAGAGTACTCCGTATCTGATATAATATGGCCTAAGAAAGCTACAGACTTGAACCTAACTCGCATTTCGAGAATTTCACATATAACTAGCGATCTCTTATGGATCTGGAGTACTGTTCGCAGATAATCTCTATGTTCAACTTTGAGTGAGAATATACTGCACGTTATCAATAAACACTAATACAAATAGATCTAAATACAACCCGAAGATACCGTTCATCGTGTCCATAAACACTACCGGGGCATTCGCTAATCCGAAGGACATGACCAAGAATTCAAATGATCATATCTGGTCCTGAAGGCTGTCTTTGGTATCTTTCTCTGAAACCGCACTTGGGATGATATCTTGACCTCAAGTCAATCTTGGAGAAAAACAGATGTTTCCCCATGGCCGATCAAACAAATCATCTATCCTTGTAAGGAGATATTTATTCTTAAAGTGAATTTATTCAACTACCGATAATCTATCACACATTCATAGGAGCCATCTTTCTTCCTCTCAAATAGAACTCGGTGCACCCCACTGAAGCACTTGGCCCGATTAAGCCCTTTATCTAGCAAATCTCTCAATTGTTCTTCAATTCTTCCACTTTCAGATCCATTCTGTGATGGAGGGGATGGATATAGGTTGATTAATTCGGTGACAAAGCTGATAGAGAAATCGATCTCACGCTCCGTGGAATACCGTGAAGCTCGCTCCGAAACACATCCGCATCACCGACCACAGGAATGTACCGCAGGTCAGGAATTCTGCTTATATATCTCGAACCCTAACAATATAGCAGAAATACAACCCTTCACTATCAACTTCTCTTTTCGAAGATAGGATATGAACCTACCTTTTGGCATAGCTGCATTTCCCTTCCATTCTCATACTACCTCCCATGGAAAATGAAATAGGACAACTCTAGTCCAACATCTCATATTGGCATGACATTATGACGCTTAAATAACGATACCCATAATTACATCAAAATCAATCATTTCCATCTCCACTAAATCAGCTAAGGTATGACGATCGACAATCTCTACTCTGCAACCCGGTAAATTCTCTTAGCAATAATAGAGTCACCGATGGGTGTAGACATCGAGAATGGTCGCCGAAGCAATTCTAGTGTTATACCAAACCCCGTGCCACTAATGGAGTAACATAAGGCAACATAGAACCTAGATTACAGTTACAACCAAAAACAAATATCCAATATACCGTCACTACATCCGTGACAACTTCCGATTGCCGCCCGGTGGGCATGGTGCATCGACCACTACCAACCGAATGCCCCCGATCTACCTATGCCTCTACCGCTGGAGCCGAGGGTCTGCGCCTTGTCGAAGGTGCCGGAACGTGTGATCCTCGCAGGACCTCGTTTCGCCGGTCCCGTTACCCCGATCTCTGTCTGACAATCCTCATCATATGGCCCTGCCCACAAGTATAACAAGAAGTAGAGTTATATCTCGCACCTCCAAAATACCGACCGCAAATGCTGCTAGCAACACGCATACAATAGGCCTTTTTTGATCTGATCCTCTCGTTATTGGGAACCCGACGTCACAGCTCATGACTTGGCTAGGGTGGTCTAGGTAGTTTACCTGATATCTGGCGGCTCCTCGGATCCTAGCCTGAAATTATGTTTGCATATTATGGGCCTAGCCTCGCACTTTCATGCCGACGCCACTTAATCCCTTCGATATTTTGAGCAAAGCCCGAATGCGGGCAATGTCCATATCCTCCGTAAGGTATCTATAACACAGTTTCCACGATTCTCGAAGTAGCCCCATGATGAACCAATGTACTCGGAGGGAATGGTATACCCAAATGCCGGCACATATTTGGCCTAAGAGCCAAGCCTCATTGCATACTCTCGAACGCTCATCGTACCTTTTGTTCCAGGAACTAACTAACTGAATTGGCCGGATTTATCGCACAAATAGTAGATCTATGAAAGAATCTTAAAATTGGACCAAGTCTTTAGGTGGGGTACATCTTTTCCGCTGGGACCTTCCCAACTCGTACCATAAAATCGCTTAAGTGTCTTGTAGCCTGAATATCGCTAACTCGATTGACTCAGTTAAAGCATAACATGCATCACCCTAAATATCCTTTGCAATTGATCCGTAAAGTCCTAAGGATCCTCTCCGCAGTTTGTCCCCGCACCGCGAGACTCGTGGCGTTAGAAACTCTTTGGACCCTTGAAATTTCGGGTCCTCTAGCAGATCTGCTGACAATCTGTACCATCGGCTAGCGCCGAACGACTCATCATCTTGCCAACATATAAACAAGCATACTAACTCCCGATATGATTGTATAGGTAGGGATTACTGGGATGGTGGCTTCTACATATTTTCACCTATGGCTCCCCGGTGGCGAAGAATATTAGAAAAACCGAGATAACATCTCCTCACCCTTAGGGTCGAGCCGCTGACTGACAGAATTTACCACCGCCCTCTTCTACCACAAAAGATTCCACTCGATCGTCGTAGTCTATCGTATGCCGACATCTTCTTCTCTCAGATAAGCAGAGTAGCGTAACTCAGGGATTCACCCTATACGAATAACTCTATAGATTGGAGAAGAAAGGAGGATAATCATGCTATCATGCCCTCATAGCCTCCTCGCCATAGAATGAGGTGCACAACACTCTTATAGACAAGACTCTACTAGACATGGCTTGCGACTCCCTAGGATACGACAAGTTGCTCGATAATAAGTTTGTCATGCCCCCACCTTGGGAGGCATGACTAGCACCTAATGCCACATCGGGACCCGGGCCGACCTCGATCGGGTATAAGCACCTCCGGTGCCCGCCAACAACTCAAAATCAAGAAAATAAACTGTTATATCTCGGTCAAACACAAATTCTCGGGTCAACAAGGCCACATAAAGACCTCGTAAAGGAAAAATGACTAACCTAGCAACATAAAAATAAAGGGGATCCTATGGGCGACAAGACTACCATGTTGTCTAGTCATACCAGAAGGAAAATAGGTTACTATTTCATACTATAGCCGATAAGGTCTAACTAACTAGCTAAACTAGGCCCCCATAATGGCCAAAGACGCAAAATATAACATACATATGCCCCACACCGCCAACAACAATCACCAACTGTAAAACCGTTGGTTCACAATCCTTTAAGAGGAATAGTGGCCTGACAAAGGGCCCCAACCTACCCAAAATTGTACAACAAAAGAGCAAACCTTCTAACTATCAACTCGGAGAAGAGGAGCCGATCGAACCGCTAACCCCGGCCGATTGCTAAGAAGGCCCGAACCGTGTCTATCTACACCTACAATAAAGTATACGCCCCATAGATGGCGTCACAATATGTACGAGTATGTAAGGTAGTAATGAAAATGACCGAATAGAACCGATAAAAGAACTAAAAGTAATCAATAGAAAGGATAAGAGTTACAACCCACAGCCTCACAACCCGAAGTATAGTTAACCGCTAGTAATACAAAAAGAATCTACACAGCCCCTATAAACCTCGGGAAGGTACAAACAACACAAGAAAACCCACCTCAGCCCCCATAAGCCCGACAAGTACAATTTAATCCATATACCCCTAGTATGGTCAATATGAGTCAATGGGTAACTATATCCAACCTACCTAGCCTCTAGATCTACAACCACCGCTGGGCTCCCTCAGAGTTGCAGCTGTGAGCCCTCTCGGCCCCGTGGATCGCACCTCGGGCACACAAGGCTCGACGGGAGGGTCGCTGATGCCGATATGGCATAAGAAGAAGCCTATTCATGGACGGACTGTATGGCCTACAAGCTTGAATATAGTCCTCGTCTGACATCATATGTTCTATAAGCGATCTATAGCCCGTAGGCGATGACACAACTAACAACCCCGAGGTTACCTGGGACGAAGGCTATAATAGCGGGTCAGCCCCAACCGAAATAATCAACATTAATCAAACTATATGTGGTAATCACAATATACATGCTTACGACTTGCTTACAGCGGCGTAGTATTACTACGCGATAGGAATAACTTGTCGAAGAGGTTAGTCTTAACATACCTCCAATGCTGATTCCTCATTTATCAAAATAGTTCAAACCAGAGCCGGAAACTCCACTCAATTGCAGCCTCTACACCGAGAGAATAAGACTATTTTAAATACTAAATCCCTAAGAATTAACAATATTTTTCAATAATATTAACTATTACTCAACTTCGCTCAATTCACCAAAACTCACAAATTCTTAAGAGTTTAGAAGGTAGAAATATACTACCTATCACTTGCGTACCGCCAGACTAAATTAGAAGCGATTTCTACAACTTTACTCAGCAGTCCCGATATCCCGAGCGAATTTTCAAGAAATAACTCTACAAGTGATGCCTCGTAGCCTAGAACTCATTATCCAAGATGAATTGCATTTGGACGGAGTTTCAACTGTAAATCAATGAAAAATGGAAGAAACGAATACTTACTCTCTTCTCCGTTAAGGGAATATTAGAAAATAATTTAAGCACATCATGAAGGGACTTATATATACTGAGGTAAAGGGCGGCGGGTGAGGGCGCGGTGGCCACATCGCTAGGCCAAGGGTGCGATGCGCTGGCATAACACCGGGCCGGCGGTGTGGCGCGGCGCCTGCTGCGCCCGGCCTCCGCCCCCAGCCTCCTCCTCGCCCGTCGATACGTAAGGCTAATATACTCATCCCCCTGGCCTTTTTCATACATGCATCATACTCCAAAACTTTGTACGCGCGCATCGGTTAAACGATAGAAACTATGGGGTATAACATTCATACTCAAATGATACATTTTTCTATTTATAGGAACTTCAAGGGCAATGAATGGGCAACTAAAAAATAATACAATTTTGATATTTAAATGATACAACCTGGCAATAAGAATGATTATTCATAAACAAAATGTTAAGTTTATTTACTAGTTTCATAATTAAATGATTCAAGTTATCCATTTATAGAACTTATGTGCAAATAAATGGGACAACTCGAAAATATATAATTTTGATATCCAAATGATACACCGGAAGTCGCGATGATTATTCATAAATTGAAATGTTAAGTTTATATACTAGTTTCATACTCAAATGATATAAGTTTCTATTTATAGAACTTCAAGTGCAAATAAATGGGACAACCTAAAAAATGATACAATTTTTTATATCCAAATGATACAACAGGCAGCCTATAAAAATAGTGTGCATACACGGATAAGATACATATTTCTATTATAAAACTAACTTTTAAAATCAAGCAATAAAAATTATTTGAAGATTACTGTACCGTGTCGGGCCCATGATTTTTCATGATGAAGCAATGTGTGAACCATTCTATTATGATAACTTTCATTATCCCAAAATTAAAAGGGTTCTCAATATTGTTATCAATCATAGTATGCCGACTTTCTTCAAAAAAGAAATAATATTATGTATTTGAAAAATAAAACAATATATGATAGATAAATAAATTACATTACGTATTCTAACCTCCCCGTGCAAATGACACTTCTTTTCACTCAATTTGTAAACTCATCACCACCAGATCAACCTCAAAACCCTTGTAATTTGTGTGAATGCATGTTTAATTTCGAAGATAGTAGGTGCTACAAAAGACCCGCTACCACAGACTAAAAATTAAGACCAAGGTGACCTATCGTACTCCGAGCTTCCTATTTTGTGCTTCTTTCTTAGGGGTGTACAAGACTTTGAACTCCTCGTTTCAAGTGCGACAGTTGTGACTTATTCACCAGTGAAAATTCGGGAGTATCATCCAAAACTGGTGATTTATCGAAAACCGAACAAAGAGCGACAACCAAATTTTCTTCAATATTACCTGTTGATTTATACAATACTCAATATAAGGAGGGTAAATTAATACAATTTTTCTCAATAAAAAAAAAGAAGAAAATCAATATCTAGCCTATAGAATTAATCATTTTTCCATTTTATCAAAGGTATAAATTAATGTAATAAAATCGATAATATATTGTATATATAGTTTGCTTGAAATATGAACATCATGCACCCAAGTCTGATCGTTTTGAAATCATCCCCAATCACATCATGATAATCATTAAATAACAACCCATCCATTATTACCGGGGAAAATAAGTCCTGAACACCCTTTTTTCCTAGGTTGTTAGTGGAAGATGCTGGGTGAGTGTTAGTCAAAACTTGAGATTGAGGAATAGTCTGTATGTGAAATGGGAGCTACCACATCGGGGAGCCACCGCAATGGTGGGAAAACTCGCCGCAAAGGGAGACCGTTACTACGGCCGAAGGCCCTATGATAATGAATCGAGATAGTAAACCGTCTCTGATCCGCTATGGCGGCGTCCCGAGCGCTATAACAGGTCAATTGCACAGGTAAATGTGATCGCCGCAGCGGACGACGAGGAGTCAAGAAGTGGATTTTAAGGAACGAGGGTTTACCCCATTATTCAAAGTACAAATTATTAAGAAACTAAGAACAATTTTCCAAGGGCAAAGCGATCCTCCTTCCCTAAGGTAAGAATTTAAGTCAATTCTCTCACTCTTTGATTATCTCGAATCTCATTAATCCAAGGAGAGACCTCTAATGGTGAAATTCTCTAAGGGAAACCTCAGAATGCAGGAAACTAGAGCGGTTAATGAAGAACTAGAGGGTGTTGGTTCCTAGGTCTGTGGGCGGAGTAATGAGCACTTTTTGTGGATCGTGAATGCATGTGCATAAGGGTAGGGTAATGGAGACCCGCAGTTCCATAAAGTAAGACTACTAGCTCTAGTTGAAAATGCTAATAAGGGGTTGAGGAGTGGGAACTCCATGACTCGGATTAGGAATAATTATCATGTGAATAGAACGAAAATGAATTCCTTAAGATGGTAGCTAGGAGACCCACCACACGGTAGAATTGGGGGCTTATATGTCCTAGACCATTATTTGGAAGAGTAAATAATAGATTACTCTATAATTATTATTGTAGATTTTGAAAGTTTCCGAGGTACCGAGGAAGCCGCAAGGCTCAAGCGAGTAATTGACAATCTAACCCTCCAATCGAGGTAGGTTATGGTTGTTTAGAAAGAGTTAGTCTTTATACAATGGCATGTATGTGTGTAGAATAATAATGTGTTATATTGGTTCTCGTGATATTATTTCTTGTAATAATTCCCCTATTGAATTCAATTGTTGAATGAATATGATATGATGTCGTTATTTACAAGATGTGAAATTGGATGTTTGAGATGTTGTACATGTTTTTACTGTATTGTTTAAAAGCATTGATGAATTATTTAAATATTCAAGTTGAGGGAGGTAAGATGAAGCCTTCTAAAAGTCAAGTAAATTAACTTAGTGGTAAAGCATCTAGTTATGAGAATGAAAGTGGATAACATGTTTGTCCTGAGATGAGTGGTTTGTACCCTGTGGGAGCATCCGGAAGGAAAGTGTTATGATTGAGTGGCTCGTGGTCCAAAGGGAGCATCCGTGACAGCAAATGAGTGAGCGAAAATTAAGGCATCGGTATAGTACATGAATTTATAGAGTCTTTGTAGGTCAGTGATTGAAGGGAAGATATATCATGATCGGAAGGGCGTAATAAGACCCCCAGTACGTGTCCAATGATGTTCGATTTTGAGTGATTATGGTGATATGACTTGAGGTGTGTGCCCGACACATCATCAATTGTTAAGATACTTGATAGAATTCAATGAATAAAGATTGGTTTAGAAATGTGAGAACTGAATGAAACTGAATTTATTGTTCTATAGTTTAAGTGTTAGCAATAAGCCGATGTGTTTGTGATGATTTGACATTTCTTGTAAAGTTGCAGAATCGTTCATGATAAGTCAGGAGAACCTGCTTAGAGTAGTTCATTGTATATCCTATGTGGTTATGGTACATTGATTGTTAGACTTTATGACTATGAATAACTTATGTGAATGTAATGAGTTCTCAATGTTGAGAAAGAGTTAAAAAGAGAACCGTAGGTGTGTAGTTAAGCTCTGAAAGTTACTCTAGGTAGTACCGCCGTAACGGTACCTTACTGTTGTGGCGAGACCGTTGCAACGGTAAAGTGATCTGCTGTAGTGAGGCCTAATCTAGTGAGTAGGCCACCAACACCCCACACGATTGATTCCCGAATGAGGACGAGTCTAGTGAGCGGTGAGACCTTCTTTCTTGCTTTCTTTTCTGTTATTACTTTTATTCCAATTAGTATCCTGGTAATTCAAATGCTATATTTACAATTTTTCTTTCTCTCACAAATGGTGAGAATATGTGCATGCGGAATCAAATAAAAGCAACCGAGCTGCCAGAGTGTGCCCCAGCTCACGACAGTGACGGACGAGGTCACTGTGTACCGTCGCTATAGAGGGCCTGCTCCCGCTCCTTCTCAAGAAAGGTCAACATCTACAGTGCCTCTAGAATTTCAGGAAAGAGGGATGTGGAGGTGAGGTCCCAACAAAGAGAGGCCGGCACGCCTCCTAAAGATCCCGAGGTCCTAACTCAAGTATTGAATCTTCTCGAGTGGCTTGCAGGTAATGGAGTTAAAGACTAACGACCCAAAGAAGGCAAGAGTCGAGATACAACATATAGTTGTTGTGGCTCCTCATAGATGATAATACTAAGACAGTGATGTTCCAAGGTCCGGTGATGACTGTGTGGTGGAGCATGAATTTTTCTGGGTTCACGAAGATGAACCTCCCACCTTCTATGGCACTAAGGTCGAGACTTTCTATGAGTTCATTATCGACTGCCAGAAGAGGCTACATAAAATGGGGGCAGTGGAGAAGTATGGGGTGGAACTTTGTCACCTTTCAGCTGATGGGAGATGCTAAGCTCTTAGTGGAGAGCTTTTGTGGAGGCAGCGCAAGAGGTCACCGCCACCGACCCGGACTCCGCTCTACTTTCCCGGAGAAGTATGTTCCTTATACCCTGTGAGATCTGAGGTGAGACGAGTTCACCCCCACGAGTAGGGACCTCAGTTGCAACCTATGGAGGCTGGGATTTTTGCCCATTGTCCGTAATTCTACCCTTATCGCTTACCGAGGAAGAGAGAATCGTGCGCTTGTTATGGCTTGAAGGTTTGCCTTCAGCTGTCATCCAAATGGTCTCTCAGGTAAGACCTTCTAATAAGTGGTAGAGTTTGTAAAGTAATATGAAGGGGTAAAACAAGATGGTTGGTGCGAGGAACGTACTGAGGAAGAAGGTCTTAAGATGGGTGGGTACTTTCAAAGTTGGTTCCTTTTTGAAAGCCTCCATTCCCAGGCATTTAGTGGGGTTCTGCTTAGTTGACTATGAAGGTTTTAGTCGGGGGTCCGCCTAGGGACCATTCAAATACCTTTAGGTGCAGCTGGGAACACTTAGATAGTTTGCTCGATTTTGGGCTCTTCCTATTTCCTCCATTCCAACTCGTAATCCAAAGATTGATAAGGTGTGTCATTAGAATGGGGAGTATGACCACATCCACAAATGGTGTACCAAAGTTTGGTCGTATGCGTACTGTTCCATGGTCCGTCTCCTCGAGCTTCAGCCCTAGAGAAAAGGAAGTGCCTCAATGTGATCACCCACAGTTTCATGGGCAATAACTAGCTAGAGGAGCACCTAGCTGTGTATAAGAGGTGTTCGACAAAAGCTGTAGTGGTTCACCGAAGAGGGGTTACATAGCTTAATAGGGACGGGTCTTAGGCGTAATCGTCCATTTCTATACATTTCCTACTTGACCCAAGGTAGAGGCTTCACGCCGTTATCACAAACTTACTAGTTCTTGTATGTGACAAATGACTACGACTTTATTTGATCCTAGTTCTACCTTTTCCTATATGTCTGGCTATTTTATTAGTGGGATTGACCTGCTTGTGATGTTCTTGATATTCCAATTCACGTGTCTACCCTCATGCTAGAACTGCTGCCCAATGCTGGGTTTGTCGTGCTTATTCAGTGGACTTTATAAGGGTTGTGATATGTGGTGAGTTGGTGATCTAGACATTGCACTTCCTATGTGATTTTTGGAACAGCTGGTTATCTCCTTACCATGCAATTCTAGATTATCATACTAAGACAGTCACCATAGCGATGCCGTGGTTGTCTAGGTTGGAGTGGAAACAGAATTGTAGCCCCGCTCCTAAAAATCTTATTTACATTCACTTAATCATTGATATATGCAGGTTGTTCAACATACCTAGCCCACATTCGGGATACTAGTTCAAAGGACCCTCCAAAGAGTCGGTCCTGGTAGTTCTTGAGTTTCTAAAGGTATTTTTCGCAGATTTGTCCGGTGATACCACAGACTGCAATATTGACTTATGCATAGATTTAGAGCCTCGTATCCGATCTATTTCCATCTCGACTAACAACGGGCACCAACCGAGTTGAGGGAACTTAAGGAGTAGTTGCAAGAGTTACTTAGTAAAGGATTTATGGGTAAGGTTAAGTCTCTTCATGGTGGTGCCCTTGTTGTTTGTGAAAAGAAGGATGGTAGCACGGATGCATTGATTAAGGTCGTACTAAATAAGGTAATTATTCTATCAAATACCCTCTTCGAATGTATTTAATTCTGCTTGGATCAGCTTATAAAGGGCACGAAGTTCTCAAAGATTGACTTGTGATCAAACTATTATCAGCTGAAGATTCATGCTGAGGATATTCCAAAAAACAATTTTTCTGCATGCATGGACATTATGAGTTCCTGTCGCGTCATTCTGACTCACTAATGCTCCATCCGCATTCATAAGCTTGATGAACTTACATCTAAAACACTATCTCGAATTTTTTATAATCGTTTTCATTGACGATATTTTGGTATTCCAAGACCAAGTAAGAACATGAGAATTATCTCGAGTATTGTGTTGGGGATGCTGAAGGAGAAACAACTCACACAAAGTTCACCAAATGCAAATTTTGGTCGGAGCTCTGCTGCCATTTTCCGGGCATGTAGTCTTCAAGAAAGGGATTACAGATCCACGTAAGGTGAAAGCGGTCCGAAATTGAGTTAGGCCTACTACAGTGATAGAGGTATGGAGTTTTATGAGGTCGAATTCTCACTATTACCACTGACTCTAGAAGGAATTTACAACCATTGCCCCTGTCGATGTGCGTCACCCAAAAAGACGTGCCCTTTTAGTAGTCCGAGAATGTGAGAGCTTTTAAAAGCTCAAAAACTTTCTACGACACCTATTTTGGCACTACCGGTAGAAGGTAAGATTTTTTGTAGTTTATTGTGATGCTCACGATCCATTGGGTGTTATGTTAATGCAAGAAAGATAGTTACCGTTTTATGCCTCGAGACAACCGAAGGTGCATGCATGAGAAGGACTACCCCACACATGACTGAGCGGCAGCGATGGTACTCGGCCCTAAAAATCTGGAGGCATTACTTGTATAGGGCCTATTGTAGGTGTTCACTAACTATCACAACTTGTGTGATGTGTTCTCCTGAAAAGATCTTAATCCGAGGCTACTGAGATGGATTGAACTACTTTAAGGACTCACAGACATTATAATTTTGTATCACCTAGGGAAGGAAAATGCGGTGGGTAGATGTCTTGAGACAAAGCAGTGAGCATGGGCAGTCTGGCTTATTTGGAAGCTACTCGACGCCCCCTCCTCGTTAGAGAAGTTCAAACACCGGTAAAAGCCTAAATGAGACTCACTGCTATAGAGATGAGATATTAGCCAATATGGAGGCCAAGTCGTCCCTACTAAAAGAGGTAAAATCCAAAGGCTTTGAGGATGCAAGGTTTAGTAAGATTCGGGACCAGGCTTTTATGAGGGAAGCAAGGGAGGTGACAATAGACGACGAATAGATTCTCAGAATAAGTGGAGGTATATTTGTTCTCCTGGGTCAGGAGCTAATAAAAATTATCCTATCAAAAGCTCACAACTTGAGGTACTCTATCCATCCCGGGATTAGTAAAATATATCAAGACCTGAAGTAGAATTGTATGGGGCGTAATGAAGAGGGACATTGTTGAGCATGTCGCTCGTTGCGTAAACAATCAACAAGCGAAATATGAGCATCAAGCTCGGGGGTACTCCAAAGAATGCCCATCCTAGAGTGGAAGTAGGAGCGGATAGTGATGGACTTCGTGGTTGCCTTCCGAAGACGTTAGGGAATTTGACCTCTATTTGGTTCATTATTGACGCACGACTAAGTCCTCGTCACTACTTGGTTCGATGCATTCCGAGGTGAGACCTGGACCGACTTGTTTAAAGAGTCTTTGGAGAAGTTTAGGGTGATCAGGAGTGACTGGTGGCTACTCAAAGCAATAAGAAATAATATGCAGACAAAAAGGTGAGGGGATGCTCAAGGTTTCTCCCATGAAGGAGTGATGAGGTTTGGAAATCGAGGCAAGCTTAGCCTGAGAAAGCATTAGGTCGTTTCGAGGTTCCCAAGTGGGGGAGTAGCTATGAGTCGGGTTTTACCGCCAGTGGTCGCCAGAGTACATCCGACATTTCATGTCTCATGTTGAAGAAATATAATAGGGATGTGAATCATACATAATCCTGGGATTTAATGCTGCTTGACAAGAACTTATCCTATGAAGATGGGAAAATCTCGTGGACTATATTAGATAGAGAGGTCCGCAAGTTGAGGTCAAAAGATAGCACAAGAAGGTCCGCTGGAAGAATTGCCCCATAAAGGAAGACACTTTGAGACCGAGGCCGACATGTGAGACAATATCCTGGTGCTGCTTTTATAGAATTTGCATGTCTCTTTTCTCGCTTTTTGTAGGCCATACACTGTGGATGAATAATATTTTTAATTGGTATACGATGTAACAACTTGTATGTTGTTATGGGGGAAAATAAGTCCAAAACACTCTCTTTTGCCTAGGTCATTGGTGGAAAGGCATTGTGTGAGTGTTATTTAAAACTTGAGATTAAGGAATGGCCTGTATGTAGAGAATAAGAGCTATCGGGCATCGGGGATCACCGCACTACGTGGAAAATTGCCACAAAGGAGACCATTACTACGATCAAGGCCCACCGTAATGAATCAAAATAGTAACCGTCGTGATCCACGCAATGAAAGTGTGACCGCTGCAAAGAGATGATGGAGTCAGTAAGGGGATTTAAGTGATTCAGAGGGTTTCACTCCTATTGACCTTCAAGCACAAACTGTTAAGAAACTAAGAGCGATTTTCTAAGGGCAAAAGCAATCGTCCTTCCCAAAGTAAGAACTTCAGGTTATTCTCTACCTTTGATTTTCTCGAATTCCCATTGAATCGAAGAAGAGACCTCTAATGGTGAAATTCCTAGTTGAAGAATATAGAATAGTGAAACTAGTGTTGGTTAAAAAAGAACTAGAGGGTGTTGGTTCTAGGTCTAGAAGGGAGTAATGAGCATTTTCTGGATTGTGAATGCATGTGCATATGGGTAGGGTAATGGACCCGCTAGTCACGAAGCAAGACTATTAGCCCTAGTAAAATTGTGGCTGAGGGGTTATAGAGTGGGAACTCCATGACCTGATTAGAATGATTATCATATGAGTGTAATAAAATGAATTCCTTAATGGGTGTTTAGGAGACCCATATTACCTAGTAGAATAGGGTATTATATGTCCTAGACGATTATTTGAAGAGTAAATACAGATTACTCTGTAATTGTTGTTGTAGATTTTGAACGTTCTGAGGAGCCGAGGAAAGGTAAGGCTCCAAATGAGTAATTGATATTCTAATCTTGTAATCGAGGTAAGTTATGGTTTAGAAAAACTAGACTTTATATAATAGTATGTGTGTGTGGAATGATAGTGTGTTGTACCTGTTTTCTGACATTATTTGTTGTAATAATTCCTCCTCGTTGATTCAATTGTTGAATGGGAATCTGATATGATGTCGTTATTTACGGGATATGAAATTGAATGTTTGAGATGTTATATATGTTTTTAAGGGTTATCATAAAAGGATCGATGAATTGTTTAAATACTCGAGTTGAGGGTGGTAAGATGAGGCCACCTAAAGGTCAAGTAAATTGACTTAGTGATAAAGCATCGAGTTATGAAAATAAAAGTGGATAAATGTGTTTTTCCCCGAGATGAGGGTTCGTTCCCGAGGGAGCATCCTAAGCGAGCAATTATGATTGAGCTCATGTCTGAGAAGAGTATTAGGACGAGTGCATGAGTGGGAGCAGATGAGTGGGAGCAGGCACCTGCAGTCATGACTGGAAGGGCAGAAATAAGACCCTTTGGCATGTGTCTACAATGACGTTTGATTTTGAGTACTATGGTGATATGACACCCGTGTACCTGCTACATCATCAATTGTTAAGATACTTGATAGAATCCAATGAATAAAGATTGGTTCAGAAATGTGAGAACTTGAATGAAGCTGAATTCTTTGTCGTATAGTTTAAGTGTTAGCAATATTGATGTGCTTGTGATGATTTGACATTACTTGTAAAGTCGCAGAATCGTCGTGATGTAGAGCTGGCGTAATCGCTTTGTAGTCCATTGTATATCCGCATGTGGTTGCTGGTATATTAATTGTTAGACTTACGACTATGAATAACTTATGTGGATGTAATAAGTTCAATGTTGAGAAAGAGTTAAAAGAGAACTTTAGGTGTGTAGTTAAGTTGACATTTGCCAGTATTGTCGCTAGCCAGTGATTTTTACCGTGGCGAGACCATTGCAATGGTCAAGGGTCACGTAGTGAGGCCCAATCCGAGTACGCCAGCTGAACTCCCACACAGATTGATTCCTGAATGAGTATTATTTAATAAATTTGTGTTTTAGATAACTGCTATGTTGTTATTTCAATCGTATATGTATTATTATTTAAGGTTAGTCGATGATGCCTTCCAATATCTCAGGTCGTACTCTGATAGCACCCTGCACTTCTTTCTGAATGTAGACTTCAATCCAGGGAGTTCATCTCGACCCCATCATTAGAGCAGCAATATGATATTTGAAATTGAGCAAGCTCGAGGTGTTGCACGGTTCCAATCGGGTGAAGATGTCTTTTGTCCGTATTATTATCTTGTTTTTGAATTTTCCCACTATTCCTCTCTAGTTTTCTTAGGTAGATGTGCATTTGTAAAATGACTTTCGTAGTCCGGGAATGAGTTAATTCATTTGATGTTATTTTTATTTCATTTAATTAAAGCTTCCGCATTTATAATTTTGTTGCCATTTAATATAATCATTGTGAATATTGAGTAATTAGTTGGGATTTGTTGGTTCGCCCACCTGAGGATAAGTGTGTAAAAGCAATCGCGGCAACTTAGATCGTGACAATCATGCTCATGAAATACGCTGCTAAAATTATGATATTGGTCATCAAATTTGTTGGTTGGTCTTTTCACTCTTCAACATACTTAACACTCCCCGAAACCTGTTTGTTGTAGTATGTGTAAGAATACTTAAAATATAAAATGCATGGTACTAAAAAGTTTAAATATTAATGAAAAATAAAACCTTTGCCTCAGGAGTTTGATTCGCATTCATTGAGATTTTAAATCATCATTTATAATATTGTTAGAGGATTCATCCATGTATTCTTTCATATCTTTTTGAACTAAAGATCAACCCTGGTAGAAGATAAGATTATAGACTTAACTCAATGTATATTATAAGTTGGAAAGGAATCATGAAAACTCTAACTTATATAAAAGCCAATCTTTGCTTTAAATCTTTCTTGTATCTTGACGCATCTAAATATTTAAAAATATAATTAATGAATCTTTACATCTCTATAGAAAATTTATAATTTTATTTATAATGTTTGAATACAAGCAATAATTTACATTGTCAACTTTCTTCTCAAGTAATGCTTGAAAATTTTCATTATTTATTATAGATGTTTGGAGTAAACAATTTGGGTTGTGACAAATCAGTTAAATTGAATAGTTTCACTTCTTCATTGGTTGGAATAATGTCTTTAATGTATGGTTAAAAAAATCAAAATAGTTAAATATTTCAAGCAATCGTGTAATCCTAAGATGTTAAAAATTCAATATACAATTATCATACAAAAATTGTATTAATAGTGCTGAAAATGTAATATTACCTCGCTTCCATAAGTTCAACATGTCTTCTTTTAAAACCAAAGTAGACAATATTTGAATTTGATTTCCGTGACTGAGAATTCATGGGATGTTGTTTACAACACGTGTCGCAACTGTATGATTGCACCTTGAGTAACATCACAAAACATACTTGCAAAGGTGGAAACCGTCAAATCTATTATATTGTGTTTCCCTAAAGTGATGACTAATAGATTTGAGCAATTTCTTGAAACAATCATCACCTACGCATACTCTTTATATTGACTCCTGACTAACCAAATCAAAGTGCTTTGTACAAAAGCCATTGAGACCGGCTTAAGAATAAGAATGTGTTGATGAAATGTTAATGAGCAATCACAAACATCTTCATTATTATCCAAAGATTTTTCTTTTAAAAGACAAACTATCAGCCTTGGCGCACTTTGGTTTCATTTAGTAAAGAAAATTCTACCATTAAATGGTTTGGGGACCATGATTTGAAATGATCTCACTCCTCATGCCATATATTTGAGGCCAAGAACAATGGCAAACCACTGAATTTCAAAATATATATCATTTCCATTCAACCGTATGATAAACATGTCATCCCTATCATTGTTAGTCTCAAGTAGCATCAAGTACGTATAAGTTGTGGTTGGACCTTAAGCTTTGTAAAATCTCGTATACATTTCCAAATGGAGACCTGCTTGAAGATTTGTAGCTGTGTTGGAATACGTTTATTCAATTTTCACAATGGCATCGACATTGGTATAAAGGGACCAACGAATAATTTTCTTGAATGAATTATTTTAAAAAATCATCGATGGCACATCATTGATAGAGTTCCACATCTGAGAAATTATTTAAATTCTATAATTTCAAAATAAACAATGATGACGCACATCTCAACTGTGATAAAGAAAATCGCATTATATACACATTATATTCGGGGCTGATTGATAAACCTGTTATTTTGATTTAAATACACGTATTTTCGGAAATAATGTGCACAAATTTATATGTATATAATGATAGATATCAACCTTCATACTAATTTCATACACATTTAATTTTTTGAGATGTGCTTAAGAAGACTGTAACTTTCAGATGCATACTAATTTGATATACCGTGGATACACATTTTAAAAATTTAAAATAATAAGTATATTAAAAGTGCATATAATATTTATACTCATGGCTTAGATATAAAAAGCTTCGATTGAGTCATTTTATAAACAAGAAGTTAAGATGAAAAAGAACTTGTTCCCGAACTGGAACAGCTTAATAATTTCTAGGTATGTTATCGAGAGATATAACAATAGGAGGTCTTTTTCAAGTGCATCAGCCTCTAAAATATCCATAAAATAACTATCATGTTCGACATTGATTTTCTAAATTCGTGTTACTTTCAAATTATCACACATAATTTCAAATGAGAGGATGAACATCGCATACTTGAACAAACTTTCTTTTAGGCATGTGATATTCACTCACCATACTTATTGCACACTCTATATAAGAGGTTTTTTAATAATAAGTATATTACAAATGCATATATATTTATACCTATGTCATACATAAATTTGAGCACATATTTCTCAAATAACATAATCAAACTCAAATATACATATACAAATTATACTGATTGCATATAACTAAAAATGTTTACAAAATGATGACAACACTCAAAATGTAATGTGTAGTTTACCACCTGCCATGATCTTTCTTCCCGATGTTTCAGCTTGATTAACTTCATTCTTTTAGATTTACGAGCATCGATTTCTTCCTCAAAATCATCATTTGATTTTTTTCTAGACATCTCTTTTCCCTTGTCAAACACAACAATACATAAATTATACCGAGCCGCATATAACTAAAAATGTTTATAGAAAGATGATAACACTCAAAATGAATGTGTAGTTTACCTTCAATTTTGTCTTATGATCCTTCTTTCCGGATTTTCAGTTTGATCAATTTTATTTTTTAGCTTGATGAGCATCGGTTTCTTCCTCGAAATCACCATCTTCCCCCGATCTTTTCTTCTAGAAATCTCTTCCCTTTCTTTGAGAGCTGTAAAGGCATTTTTGTGTTGAACTTTACAAAGAGGTGTACTTTTTTCTCATCATGCTTACACTACCACTTTCCTCTCTCTAGATGATAGGTGAGATTTAGTATCCATATTTGATTTTATTTTCCTAGCTTGTTTTTTATGCAAATCAACTCAAACTTAGAAAAGGGCTCCGACTTAGGCTCGAGGAAGCCATCATTTGGTATTTTTTCGAGTGGAAAAATAATATATTTTGACATTGTCCTTGCTGCTGACTGAAATCAAACAATATGGAAACAAATTAAGAAAAATTCACCAAAAAACAACACAATAACACGCAATGAGTATGAGAGAATGGTGATGAGAAATAATTAATGAATAATTTTACCGTGACTATCAGATGAATAAATATCACAACAGCAAGATATTAAAATAGTTAATAATAACAAATGCAAAAGAACCGCTACGATAAGGTGATGAACTAATGAGAAGATTACATTCCCTTTTGAAAAGATTTGAGAAAAAAATCTGACCTAGACAAAAGAAAAGAGAATGATATAGAGAGAAGAGAGAAGAAGGAGAAAGAGAGAAGATATCATGTGAAATAAGTGTGGAGTGATGAAATGGAAAGAGAATACTGCATAACTAGCCCCAATACTATCGATCATACTCGCTTCTCCAACATTATTGGATTTAAAATGGGGTATAAATTATAATATTAATGCTATAAATGTAATAAATAAGAAAATAAAGGTATAAATGGTACTGTTACACCCCGTAAGATTTGAAAGATCTAGATGGCCTATTCGCACGTGCATCAAGTGATATTTGAAAGTCATACGTTTGTGAAAGGCCCGGAAAAAGATCGGACGAAACCCGTCGAACCACCGCGGAGGCGCCGAGGCGTAACCTCCGCGATGGAGCCGTGAGCACGAGGCG
Organism: Datura stramonium; assembly: GCA_018107945.1. NCBI lineage: Eukaryota > Viridiplantae > Streptophyta > Magnoliopsida > Solanales > Solanaceae > Datura > Datura stramonium. The sequence goes on along the minus strand of JACEIK010001790.1, from coordinate 119,080 downwards.
GCCACCGCGTTGGCTCCGTGGACACGTCGTCCGGCCTCATGCCCAAGTATAAAGCCCCACGGGCTTATGTTGGCCATTTATCCATTATAATTTTAATACGTAAGAATCAGAGAGGGACGAAGGAGAGTAATATATAATCGTTTGATTACGCTGCCAAACGTAGTCTAAACTCAAATTAACCCTCAGTACCGAGGCATTTATGTACAGGAAGCATTCCTACGGTTTTGAGCCACAACACTACTGACGAATCGACGAGCTACTGGGCCAAGGTAAGTAGAATTGCTCCAAACTAGTGTCTATGTGCTCCTTAGTCAGTGAAGGGTCACTTCCTCCCTTCGGGACTTCAAAATAGCAAGTTTTTGACCGTCTTTCGATAAGCCTAAGTTTAGCTATAATTATATCAAATTGACGCGTCCTTCTAATGTTGCATTTAGCCTTCCCAATCAACGTGTATAAGGAATGCTGGGGAGAACAGCTTGGAGTAATCGACTGAGCCGCCTCGTCCGACTGTCGGATAACTTGAGGTTAAGGTATGTGAAGTTGTTCTTCGGCAAGTTAGTAAGTCTTTGCTTTGTGAATCATAGTAAACTCCGTATTTGAAACTTCCTGAGTTGAATATTGAGAATTATAAGTCTGGTACCTAGTTTATGTTGTCAGACACGTATTTCAGTCCGAAAGATAGAAAAGCATACGCCAAATGGAAAGTTAGCATTCCAGATTCGTATAGCTTATTGTATGATTAGCAAGCATGTTATAGAATAAAAAGAAACATTTTCGTATATAAGCTAGTAAAGTAAAAATAGATAGACAGATAGTATTATGGCCACAGACTAGCCACTTGCCGCTTTTGTGGCTGTGACTAGCCATTCGCGTATAGTATTTTGCTGCGATTAGCCAAGCAGCTAAAGAAAGATTTGTGACCGCACATTTAGTAAAGATTCATTTAGTGGGCCGTAAAGAGATCGAACGAGAAAACAGATTTCGATAGTCTTTCGCCATACATGCTTGCTATTTATATGTGTTATTAGTTTGTTGAGACTTGCTGTGGCGTGAGGTCCCTTTATTGGAGTCCCCGCCGCCCCTAGGTTGGTAATCGTCGCCCACCGAGCGGGTGGGCTCACCTACCCGAGGGGTGGCATGCCGTCCCCAGCCTTGGACCTAAGATGGGATGAAGCTTTCCATAAAGAAATCTGGACGCATTGGCGCTTGTCTCCCGTTGACTTGTTCCGTGTGAGCAGTGCAGCTCCGGTTTCAGAGCAGCCCCGAGGAGAGTTCCAGGGAACCGCACCCCATTCCAGCATCAGTTCGCATACCGTGTAGCTCCTAAGCCGTATAGCCCCCGAGGGGAACCGTAATCCTAATTGTTATCAAGTTTACACAGAGTCCTCCGACTCCGCACGGTTATTTGTATCGGAGGCCGAGGCCCGAGCCGGAGACCCAGGGCCGTAGAGGAGCCCGAAGTGAGCAACATGAGTAGAGTGACTTATTTTTGGTGGTTTTGACCTGTGTAGGGGTATATAGATTGCTTCGTTGGCGCCATCCGCCTTACGGGGTTGGTATTGACTCTTGCTTGCTACTTGTATATCTATTTATGTGTTATATATTAGCTACTAGACCGCAGCCGACGCTGCCTGGCTGTGCACGCCTCCGCCTTATCGCTACTGCAGCCATTTGATCGTCTTACCAGCTTTATTCAGATTCAAATTATCTCCCGCCATACGTATTTGCTAGTTATGTCGTTATTATTCGGCTCTTTTCGCCATGTTATTTCGCTTGGTGCTTTGCATACTGGGGCATCAACGTACCGACGCCTGAGCTGCATTACTTGCAGGTATTAATAGACGAGGAGGCGATCCCCGTGATTTCGCCGCCTATTGAGTTGCCGCCTCCCGTCATCCAGAGCCTGATTTCCATAGGTGTAGCTCTTTCCTTTTCATGTACAAGATGGGTAGGCCAGGGCCCGGTCCGTTCCATTTCCTATTGTTACTCATAGAGGCTTGCAGATTGTATATTTACCTCCTTGTGGCCGCTGGAGCCTGGCCGTAATGGCCGTGCATTGTATAGTTGCTTAGTATCTTTGTTTTATGATGGTTGTGCGAGGGCCATAGTTTGATTATAGCGGTGACCTTGCCTATCACGTAGCTTCCCAGCTTCTTTCCTTGTTAAGTTTCGTGCGACTACGCTGATGGGCGGCCTCATTACCTCATGTGTTCCCGATTATGAAAGATGTTCGGGCTTCTACCGTTATTACAGTATTGGGAGGCTATGTGCCCGGGGATGGCCGGGAGCACACAAGCATGCTCGTTATATAACCCTTGTTTCCGTGAACCCGAGATAGAGCTAGCTGTGCACCCGATGTGCCTCGGCCCACCTCGCTAGTAGCCCAAACTCAGTGGTACCAGTGCTCTGGCCATACCCCTGCTGGCGCGACGTTAAAAATTGCGTTAAATTATTTTGGGTATAAATTTCAAGAAATTTTTTAAAAATTATGGTCTAAAATAAGTCATAGATGTTTGTGTGGTAATAAATTATCTCATTAAAGGCTTAAATGAATATTTTTGAATATAAAAACATATCATTCTTTTTTAAATTGACTAAAATAAAAATATGTCACATAAATTAAAATAAAAAAAGTTTATCTTTTCCTTCTTTCGATTTAATTGTTAACATTAGCAACGAAAAAATTACTAACATAAAAATTTATTTTAAAAGAACGTCCGGCGTTTGAACTTGAATATTTTTTAAGGAAAAGAGACTAAATTTACTCCTCTACTTTTATTTATTAACTAACTTTGTCTTTTATTTACTATCTGATAAATTTTATTCTGCTATTACTTAAACTTAACAAAATTACCTCTAATTTTACCGTATTCCCCAAAAATTAAATAAAATTACCCAATTTTTCTTAAATAACCCGTTTTCCCTTTAACCCGAACCAGTTCCTCTTCCCCCTCCATTTCTTCTTCGACCTTCACACAAAAAGCCATCTCCAACCACAATTAAAACCACTCGACCCGAAATCAAATCAACTACTATAGATTCTCATGTTTCTTCTTTAATGATTTTTTCATATTTCGAAGAACTTGCTGGGTGCTTCAACTTTTTCAACACCTAATAATGGAGGCTCTAAATTTTCTTCTCATAAATTTTGACAAAATCAATGTTAATCTACAAATCTTAGAATAAATAAATAATCTTTTGAAGATTTGAATCAATAAATAATTAAACACTTGTTAAATTTTTTAGATTCATTTGAAATTCTAAAGTGGAATTTCGATCTTCTTCAGGCCCTCTTATCTTACTTACACAAAACTCATATGACAGCCCAAAAGATTTAAGTCTTGAAGAAGTTTTCCTTAAGCAGATATTTTCTTCTTCCTTCAGTTAATTAAAAATAAAAGACCAAGAAAGTAACAACAACCATACTAGTTCTTGTTCATCATCAGATCTAAGCTTACTTACACCCAATAATCTCAAAATTAACAACATATCCACCGTGCTACTGATGAGTACTGACTACCAAAATTGCAACTTAAACTTGATTTTCTCCCTATATGTTGTTGTTTCTTGTTTCAGCTCCTTTTGCTTTTTTCTTTTTACTTCAAAATCGGAGAAAATAATATTTGAAGTGAGATTTTGATGAAGTCTGGAAATAATTTACGATTGTTTTCGTAGGTATCCCTGGCAGTATTGGTGGAAATAGGGTGGTAAGCCATGGCGGTTGTTGTCGCTATTGGTGTCACCGGCGGTGTAGTGATGAAAATGGTAAAAGAGTGGAAGTTTTTTTATGGAAATGACTCTTAAAAAAGATGAAGAGAAATGGTTAAATGATTAAGCTTAGTTGTAGGGGTTAAATGAGGGAAACGGTTATTTAAGGAAAATCGAGTAATTTTATTTAATTTGAGGAATTTATTAAAAATTAGGGTAATTTGTTAAGTTTTATTACGATAGGAATAAATTTAATGATAAACATAATAAAGGATAAAATTAACTAATAAATAAAAATATACGGATAAATTTATCCTTTTTACCCTATTTTTAACAAATGATTAATTTTTAAAAACATCTCATGTTATAAATTTGAATGGGGGATAATAGTAAGTTTTAATAGTGTATTATCATTTGAAAAATAAAAAATAATACTAGCAAATTCATTGTTCTTCGTTTTTTCACATTTCACAACTTAGATATTAATAATGGAAAAAACATTTTAAAATAATTTTGTATTTTTTTTACCAAATATTGCTAATTAGTAATTAGTAGCATCACAGTTCCGCGCGCTTTAATGAGTTAGAAACTTTTTATTAGTAAATGTGCAAATATTTTCGAGCATGTTAATTATTATTGTACATATATATATATATATATTATTTAAATAATATTAATAAATATTACATCTTCAATACATATTGTTTATTGTATCTCACCGATAGTTTTACACGATATTGTTAGTTTATATTTTCTTTTTGTTATTTTGATTGCTTTATTATGATTGATAACATTGTCATTCTTGTTGATAAATCATCTTGAAAGTGTCTTTGAAACTTAATCATATGATATCCTGCCTTATCCCAAGAACTGAACGAATTAATTAAGGTATTTGATTGGATATACCTTTAATATATATATATATATATATATGAAATTTATAATCTATTCTCCATTTATTTGTATAACGCACAACTAATTCATAGTTTCACCATTTTTTCTCTTCTTTTTTATTGGTTGTGCTTAGCTGAAATTAGGGTGTGTATGGCAGTAGATATCAAATTGAAATTTTTGATATCACAATTTTGATATTATGATATTTGGTGCAAACTTAAATTTTTTATTTGGTATTCGGTATGTTATTCAATATTTATTAAAAAAAATCAAGATACTAAATATTGTGCTGAAATATATAGTTACATATCCAATTCATATATATTACTATAATATCAACAAATATATAAAATAATATTAGAACAAAACTAATTAATTAGATGTTGGAACGTTGACTACTCTATCTTGATTGAAATACTATTTTTGTGCTATTGATTAATGAAGGGAACTGTTTCTACTTTCTTTTTTTGAATATTTCTACATGTGTAAGGTGTTAGAACAATGTAATTGAGACGTTTCTTCAAAAATTGAAGTCATAATTCTCTATTATATGAGTATATGTAAGCTAAAGTTGAATAAATTACAATTACTGATTTTTCGTACCGTAAAATACTGAAATCGAACTTTAAAATAACGAATTAATTTCGTATGATAATGATATAATATTTTTTAAAATCGAAAATTGAAGTTTTCAATACCTAACCATACTCACTCTTACTTGACACTGGAGTCCTCGATTGATTGATAATAAACAATATCGATGAAAGTTCTACATATATAATATTAACAAGTATGTTTGTTTGGTACAATTTGATATTCTTGATAGTTTTAAAACTTATAAATATTAGTCATATTTTCTATTTTTCAACTAAAAGAAAAAAAGCAAATTATATTTTGAAAAATTATCTCCAAATACATTTTCAACTTCAAATCAAACTTGACCCAAAACAAATAAGATTTTTCAAAAAAAAAATGAGAATCTCATGTTCAAAAGTAACTATTCTCACTTGAGTTAATGCAATAACAAACTTCACTCCATGTCCATCCATCTATATTATTGCAGAAAGAAGAAAGGAAGAAAGAAAGAAAGAAAGAAAGGAAAAGGAAAAGACGGTATGACAGAATCGTCATAAATAATTATTACTTATTGATCATATTTTACGATGATATTTTTCTTACTTCTCTTTGGGACAATACAAATCTTTAACGATACAGAAATAATATTTTGAATTTATGACTTTTGAATTTTAGCCCCTGAGTCTCTCTACCTTCCTCTTTGCAGGTAGCAAGCGGATAAATCAAACAATAGATATTAAACCATCAGTAAAGAGACAGTTTTTAAGAATCCCCAAATCGAAAATGAAAAAGAACGTCTTTACTCCTGTAGCTTTATTAAGTCACATTAAAAGTAGAGATTTTGGTAGTCCGAAAATAAAGGAGAAGAAGAAGCAAATAGAGTGAAGGTCAAAGCAAGAACCAAGTAAGTACTGTGAGAAACTTTCTTGTTTCAGATAAAAAATGGGAAGGAAGTTTTTCAAAGCCTTCAAGAAAAAATGGAGGAAGAGAAAAGCCGCCATGAAAGTATCCCAGAATCAAGATGTATTTGTGCCCTTATTTTTGGGCAAGAATTTTTCAAAATTCACTCTCCAAACTCTTCACATATCTTTCCATTATTCATTATTTTCCTGATATTTTATTTTGAATATAAAGAAATACCACAATATTCAAATACATCTTTAGCATCCAGAATGAATATGATCATTAGAGAATGACCTGTATGTGTGTTGATTTTTTCGATAAGTTGAGCATTACAGATGGCTGATAATGTTGATGCCTATATACACTGTTCTTTGCGTGGTTATGGAAAATATATTTTTTTGTTGAAGAGGGTATTGAGATGGTGTGAGAGTAGACAATGTGTATCTATTTGGGATGTTGTTGCTAATTACCTGTAATTCTTCATTTTCATTCATTCTTTGTTTTAGTTTATTTTTTGTCCCCGTGTTTACTTTTTCTGGAAGTTAGGAGTTTGTGTGGGGTTAGTTTGATATTTTTCAATTTTTTCACCTGCCAAGAATCAACAGGGTGACTTGAATCCTCAAACTACCGGTTGAAGCTGGAGGCTATTAGATACATTTTCACTCATTATAATTTCTGTGTTTGGTTACTTGGTTCTTGCTTTATCTAGTTCAGTATCATGAGTATCTTATGGTAACTTTGTTCTAAGAATAACTTTTCTAAAGATGCCCTTTAAATATTGTGTTCTTCCTTTATATGTAAAAAAAATCAGGGAAATAATGATAAGATTTTGAAGAGTGGATTTTGGAAAATTCTTACCCAAAAATAAGGGCACAAATACATATTTAATTCTGGGAACTTTTCTCTTTTTCCATCTTTCCTTGGCTGTTTGGACAATCTCTTTTCCATTTTTATATGAAACAAGAAAGTTGCCCACGGGAATTACTTGGTTTCTTACTTTGACGTTCAGTCTATCTTCTTCTTCTTCTTCTTCTTCTTCTTCTTCTTCTTCTTCTTCTTCTTCTTCTTCTTCTTCTTCTTCTACATTGACTAACAAAATCTCTACTTTTAATGTGTCTTCAGAAAGTTGCAGGAGTAAAGGCGTTTTCTTTTTCCACTTTTGATTTGGAGATTCTTGAAAACTGTCCTCTTTACTGGTGGTTAAATATCATTAGGGGAATGACCTGCATGTGTTTTGTTTTTTTCAATGAAGTTTAGCATTATAGATGGTTGATAATATCGATGCCTATATACATTGTTCTTTGTGTGGTGATAAAAAAATATGAGTTTTTTGTTCTGGTGAAGAGGGTATTGAGATAGTGTGAGAGTAGGCAATGTGTATCTATCATGGGATATTGTTGGTAATTACCTTTAAGGCATCATTTTCATTCATTTCTTGTTCTGATTTATTTTCTTCCCTATATTTACTTTTTCTGGAAGCCATGGGTTTGTGTGGGCTTAATTTGATCTTTTTTAATTTTCTCACCTCCTAAGAATCAATAGAGTAGACTCAAATTCTCAAACTACCGGTTGAAGTTGGAGGTTATTAGTTATATTTTCACTCGTCCCAATTTCTGTGTTTGATTACTAGGTTCTTGCTTTGTCCAGTTCAACATCATGATTATCTTACGGTAACTTTGTGCTAAGAATAGCTCTTATAAAGTTGCCCTTTGAATATTGTGGTCTTCCTTTATATGCAAAAAAAAAAAAGAATCAGGAAATTGACGAATAGTGAAAAGATAGGTAAAGACTTTGGAGAGTAGGTTTTAGAAAATTCTTTTCCAAAAACAAGGGCACAAATAAATACCTAATTCTGCAATACTTTCATGACGGCTTTTCTCATTGTCCATTTTTCCTTGGCGACTTTGGACAATCTTTTGCCCGTTTTTATCTTAAACAAGAAAGTTGCCCGCAGTACTTACTTTGACATTCCCTCTATCTGCTTCTTTATTTTCATAGACTACCAAAAGTTCTACTTTTAATGTGACCAGAGAAAGCTGCAGGAACAAAGGCATTTTCTTTTTTTTTTTCACTTTTGATTTGGGAATTCTTGAACCTGTCCTCTTTACTGGTGGTTTAATATCATCAGGAGAATGACCTGTATGTGTTTTGATTTTCTGACGTAATTGAGATTTACAGATGGTTGATAATGTCGATGCCTATATACACTGTTCTTTGCATGGTTATGTAAAAAATATGAGTTTTTTCTTATGAAGAGGGTATTGAGATGGTGTGAGAGTAGGCAATATGTATCTATTTGGGATATTGTTGCTAATTACCTATTATGTCTAATTTTCATTCATTTCTTGTTCTGGTTTGTTTTTTTCCTATATTTACTTTTTCTGGAAGCCGGGGTTGATGTGGGGTTAGTTTGATCTTTTTCAAATTTTTCACCTCCCAAGAATCAACAGGGTAGACTCGAATCCTCAAACTACCGGTTGAAGTTTGGAGGTTATTAGATACATTTTCACTCATCATAATTTATGTGTTTAGTTACTTGATTCTTGCTTTATCCAGTTCAGCAACATGATTATCTTATGGTAATTTTGTGCTAAGAATAGCTCTTCTAAAGATGCCCTTTGAATATTGTGGTCTTCCTTTATATGCAAAAAACAATCAGAAAAATGACAAAAGGTGGAAAGATAGGCATCACAATTCACAAATATAACTTTGTCGGGAATAGTCAAGGACCTGTAGGTCTCTATATGCCACAAGCTCAATTTAGCCGAAAATTTTCACAAACCTACAGGTCACAGAGCCTCCCAAGGCCACACAAGTCAGAAAGATTCAACAACAAACAATAATACACAAAATATAAGTATGAAATAGCCCTCAACTATATATAGGATCCTACCTTTATCCCGATGATTCCAAACCAATTTGGCACCATAAATGACTCACTGACATGCCTTTTAATCACGTAAGTCTAAGCTCAATTTGAACTATCCCGTCGATTCTAAGTCCCCACCAAAACAACAACCCAAAGCAGGAATAAGAGTCAAGTCTCAAGGATATTAAAATAGCGAAATGCACGAAGATAATAACAAATCAATATATGACAAAAATATTCCAAAAAAAAAGATAAGAAAAAAATATTTATATACCTTACAAATGACAATAAGAAGCTTAGCTGAACCGCACTCTACAAACCACCAAGGTGCTTTCATGAAGCAGAAACTCACCCAACACCCAAAACAAGTCAACATATAAATATATACAAAACATCCCACAAAACTACCAACAAAATCCACCAAATGATTCTCATAATGCGACTCAAGTTCTACATATTCGATCGTCCCATTGATGTACGATAACTGCCTAAGAGAACATCCGAATCCCGACTATATTCATCACTCTAAGGCCAAAACAAAATAGTATCCCAACAAGGTCTCAATGGAATGAATTAAAAGCTACAAAAATAGCCACAAGCACGGCGATAACGACAACACGAATTTCATGAAAAATATGGCAACAAGAGGAATTAAAGGCCTTAACATACCTTGAATTCGACAACCACAAACCTAGTCGAATCGTCACTTTCCAAAGCTACACAATCTGCCATGAACAGCACCTCAGCTAACTCACATGAAACCACCACCAACCTAGAAAGAAAACAATGTACAAAGACGTATATGGTAAGATTTCTATGAATTTGATTATAGAAATTCTAAAACAAGAATCTAACGACTATCATGGTCATTATCTACTATATTTATATGAATATCAAAGGAAAAGAGTGCTTACCCAGTAAGATCTCATAAAACAACCACGAAACTACTTGAACAACGATCATAACACGAGCTATATGATGGCTACAATGAGCAACCCGAGAAGATAAACTTGGGCCATGAATTTTTAAGCTCAAAACCTTGGTGGCTATGGAGGAATACAAAAAGGGAAGGTTTCTACCATTTAGGATATATAAAATGAGTTTTAGATAGAATAAAACCGACCAAGGCGACTTATATAGTCCTCCATCTACTTAACCCGCTTTGACATGCATACTTGTGCAGTCTAGCCAAAACGCGAACATTTCTCTATTATGAAGTCATATTGGCAAATGATTTAATTAGAAACTAAACTCATAGAACTTTATTTATATAGGTAGTAGACAACATAAGTCCTTATAGATTGATAAAAAAGGTTTGAGACAATTGACCCAAATTTTAAAGAAATTAAAAAAATAATCTGTGATAACTTTTGTCGACTTTTATTTTACAACTTTTTTGATGTCAAATCTTAACATATGAATATAGAGTAATTTAAATACCTCATAAAATATACTTCTTAGTATATTAAGTCTTTTAGTCCTACATAAAAAGTACGGGTTTATTGGTTAAATCATACAGGTGTTACGCCCTAGTACATCAGATTTCCAATAAAGCTTTACAGTATCCATGAAGTTTTCATGTTTTATACAAAAATTTAGGAACTTTAAAGGCCTGATGATATGTTGTGTAACTTCTCCACATGTAAGCAATAGAGGTGTGTGATCAGATCCTATCCTTGAGAGGTGTTCTACCTCTACAACACCAAACCAATTCTGAAAGTCATGATAATCACTATTCTGTCAAGTCTTTTGAAGATAGAATCAGTTTTTAATCTTTCATTCCACCAAGTGAAAGGGTTGTCATTAAATCTTACTTCAAATAAACCACATGAGTTAATGTTGCAAGCAAAATCTTTATATTCTGGGGGTATATTGGTAAGACACCAATCTTTTCCTCCTCATTAAGAATGATATTAAATTAACCCCTAACTAACCATGCATGATGCAAAGTATAAGAATTATAATATAATATATCTCATAGTTCCGGTTTGTCTAGAGCATCACATTTGACATAAAGCAAGGTTTTTATTAATATTCTGTTCCACTTTTGTATATACAGTTTCAGAGTAACATGTTGAATGGTATTTAACATGATCTCAATATCAATACCTTCATTCACAAAATATCATATCTTTCCATTACAATTAGAACTAGCTTGGATTGTTCCCCGCCTTCTCTTTTATCTTTAAATGTGCCTAGCCTTTTGAAAAGGCTTCATGAGTGTTATGAATATGAACGTATGATGTATATGTAGCATTTGTATCTTGTAAAGACTTTTTTGTCTTAGACTGAACTAATGTTTTATATAAGGGCCTTCGTCATCATTTAACTAAATACTTGGCAAAATCGACCTTTTTTGAAGTTGCACTTATAGGTTGTACTATCTCATTATTGCCAATTTTTTTGTTTTTTTTGACGTTTTGACATCTATTTTGGAAGATATTTCATCTTCCCTAGTTATCTGATTCATCACCTATGTCATTTCTTTATCATTCCCTTCCAAGATTGTCTGATCTTGGGCATCAAATTCTTTTTTATTCTCCATTATTGCCTCCGTGATATGAGACAATATCATGCAAAACTATGTTAGGAGGGTGCTTACTAGAGTGGAGATTTATTGATCACCTGCCACTTTAGTGATACTAACAGTATTATGATATAACTACAGAAAGTTGATCAGTCTGACTTATATCTACGTTAGCTTTCTCCATTGTGTCTACCCTTACTTTGTCTGCATTAACCTCTAAATTGGCTCTGGAATCCTTTAGTGGTGAAGGTCTAGTTTGCTCAGTGAGATCTATTGTGATTTTATCAACTGATACTTCTTTTTCCTTTGTGTCTTTCTCATCTTTAACTCTATCTCCCCATCTGTCTACATCACTCTTTAGGCTCTCAGGCTCAATATTTAATACCTGATCACTAACTGGAGAAGGAGAATCCACTTATGTATTCTTTCCATGAGTTGTAGTTTCCCCTAGTACCTTATTGACCTGATTTCACCTTTGTCTATTTCTATTATTGATGGACACTCCTTAGCAACCTGTTCTCCTGACATCTAATTGCCTTTTTACACTTGTTCCTAGTAAGTTTCAGTGTATACGTATGTGATTTTATAGTATTTGTTTATGCCTTTTATGATTCCACTGATGTACTCCTGGCCTAAGAGCTATCAGACTCCTAGCATTTATTTCACGACCCACCTAGGCCATGATCGACGCTCAGCAAGCCTAAGCCTATCAAGCAAGCCTGGACCACTATCGTGCTAAAATTTCGGCAGAGTTTCCTCTGTATGGGGAGCAATCAATTAATTTAAACCTATCAGCACTCAGTAAACAAGAATCCAACATAATATAATACCAACATAATAGGCCTACAAATATAATAAAACCATAGTCAATTACTTCCAGGAGACTTTAGAAGTCCCCAGTCACGCCATTACCAACACAAGCCAAAACCAATTTACAAAATAGACTCAAGGAGCAAAACTTTATGATTTAACTAAACTAATATACTGAATTAGTCTAAACAAAATATCGGCCCACATGAAGCAAGTGTAGGCTTACTGGATCAATCGTCAGCTCTATTTGTCCCTCTGTCAAGTCAAAAGGTCACCCTCAACTAAGTTATCTGTAAGGAGAAAAAGAAAGAAGGAGCAGGGTCAGTCACACTGACTGAGTGAGTAATAATATCAACCATAGCATTATTTTGGACAGGATATACTAAACCACACAGTTTATACACCATTAACAGTAATTTATTCTATTCAACATACCATTTAATATATGAAAACCTATTGAACTGGTTGATATATATATATATCGATATTTATTAAGAGGATCCTATGCCAGTATCAAGTATATCTTCTGCACTATGAATTTACCATAGCCGTCTGACTACCCCGTCAGCTAGGTTCCCTTCTAGAGGGTCTTTGCACAATATTTATTTTTCCTACAAGGTGCACCAGGTCTAACGATCCCGACGTTATATAATGGTGAAACTGGCAAAGTTAACTTCCCGAAACATTTTCTTTATAATGCAACATATATTCATTTTTTTCCATGTCAAAATTTAAAGTCAACAAATATTATAACTCATATATAACACCTATATAAGAGTAGCCAATATGCAACCTCATGATAAGAGTGATACGATGCATTTTAAATACTTAATCATACTATTGCTTGTCCATGTGCAAGAAGTAATCACTTTCTAAACAAAATATTTTCAAGGCAGGAAACAATTCAAAATATATCATAGTTGAAAATCAACTTATGAAAGAATTATCACTCACAATATTTTCTGCCGAATATCTCCAATTCGCTTCCTCGTAGGCTCAATTATCTAAAGAAAATATAGTACAACATTTGAGTATTCCTTATCCTTAAAATGCATAAAATTATTTATTTCTAGAATAGAAACCTATAGTTCCCTAACCCCTTCAATTGTTAAGATTAATTCTAACTAACTGTCTCCAAAAATTCTTATCCTCCACTTGTTATGGAAAAGGGATTTATCTGTTATTTATTTTAAATAAAAACCGTTAAATTGCTACTGATTACTTCTACCCAATTCTGATTTTTTTCCCAAGAAATTCCAACCTTAAACCATTTTATGTCTACGTTGGACTTGTTCCCAATAGAAAGGGGGGATTTAATGGTAAATATATGTATCAAGACTTACATGCAGCAGTCAAGAATTGTGGAAAGAACTAGTCTCCTACAAATAAAGATTTTATCGCTACCTCTATGGTCTTCCTCTTTCCTTACCTTCTCTCTTCAATTTCTCTCCTCTTTCTATTGTTTTCTTCTTCTTCTTTTTTTTTGAGAGCAATGTTGTTGGACAGCTTCACACTGAACCCAAGTAGTGCTTTATGCCAAAATTTCCACCGCCCCTTTTCTCTCTCTATTGCTATTTGCTTATATTGAGGAGATGATTTATTAACCTAACACTAAGATAATTTAATGGGTTAGGGGTAATGGGTTAGGTATTATATCTAGGTTTTATTAATTTAAATGGGTAAGGCCCAATTCGTTTAGTCATTACATTCTCTCCCCCTTATGAAAATTCGGTCCCCGAATTTTGAACATAAACTTAGCTGTGGAATCAAACAATCAAGGGTACTTGGCTCGCATCACCTCCTCATCTTCCCATGTCGCTTCCTCCGTTGTATGATTTTTCCATACTACTTTCACTGTCACAATCTCTTTCGATCGCAACTTCCTTACTTGTCTTTCTATTATGATCACTGGCTCCTCTTCATAGGTTAGATGTTCGTCTAACTGAATATTCGATGCTTCAGGAACATGAGAGGAGTCTAGTATGTATTTTCGCAACATAGACACATGAAATACTAGGTGTACAGATGACAACTCAGGTGGAAGCGCTAACTGATATGCAACAACACCAATTCTGTCAAGTATCTCGTATGGCCCGATATATCTTGGACTCAACTTTCCCTTCTTCTCAAATCTCAAGACGCCTTCCATTGGTGATACTCGTAAGAATACATGATCTCCAAATGAAAACTCTAACTCCCGATGTCTTTTATTCGCATAAGCTTTTTGCCTACTCTGAGTTGCTAGCAATCTCTATTTAATTAATTGGACCTTATCCAGTGTTGTTTTGACCATATCTGGACCCAATACCTTTGCCTCACCAACTTCGAACCACCCAATGGGAAATCGGCACCGTCTTCCGTATAAAGCCACATAAGGTACCATTTGTATACTTGCTTGGAAGCTGTTATTGTAAGCAAACTCAAATAAAGGTAAGATTTGTCCCAGCTGCCACCAAAATCAAGGACATAAGACCTCAACATATCTTCCAATGTCTGTATAGTTCGCTCTGATTGTCCATCAGTCTGCGGGTGAAATGCAGAACTCAGATCCACACGTGTTCCCAATGCTCCTTGGAATGCTTTCTAGAAGTGCGAGGTGAATTGAGAACCCTTATCTGATATAATAAAAATTGGAACCCCATGAAGCCTGACGATCTCGTCCATATAAATCTGTGCATAATGTGCACCATTATAGGTAGTTTTGACTGGCAAAAAGTGTGTTGACTTCGTCAATCGGTCTACGAATACCCATATGGAATCATATCCCTTGAGAGTCTATGGTAACCCAGTCTCGAAATCCATGGTGATTCGCTCCCACTTCCACTCTGGTATCTCGAGTTTTTGCATTAACCCTGCGGGTCTCTGATGCTCAGCCTTAACTTGTTGGAAAGTCAAATATCGAGTGACATGATTCGCAACATCTTGTTTCATACCCCCCCACCAGTACAACTGGCGAAGGTCTTGATACATTTTTGTGGATCCGGGATGAATTGAGTACTTGGAGCCATGTGCTTCTCAGAGAAACATTTTTCTTAAACCATCAACATTTGGTACATAAATGCGATCGCCAAGTCGTAGTACCTCGTGACAATCTAGGGTAAAATCTTTATTCTTGTTGACAATACTTTCATCCCTAATTTTGCATAACCGAGAATCCAGGTATTGTTTTGCCTTAATATCTTCCATTAACGATGACTTGGCCTGGACACCTGCTAATAATGAACCAGCGTGGCCCAAACTGAAGGTTACTCCATTCTCTTTCAATTTGTGAATCTCTTGCTAGAGGTCTCCTTAATGGGGTCAGGTTGGCCAAACTGCCCATAGACTTCCGGCTTAACGCGTCAGCCACTACATTAGCCTTTTCTGGATGGTATAAAATCGAACAGTCATAGTCCTTCAATAGCTCCACTCATCTTCATTGTTGAAGGTTCAAATCTTTTTGCTGAAAGATATATTGTAGGCTCTTGTGATCAGTAAAAATCTCACATTTCTCTCCATATAAATAATATCGCCAAATCTTGATAGCAAAAACTACTGCAACCATCTTTAAGTCATGTGTAGGGTAATTCTGTTTGTGTTTTTTCAACTGCCTAGAAGCATAAGCTATGACTCATCCATTTAGCATAAGCACACACCCAAGTCCTACCCGAGAGGCATCACAATAAATCGTAAATCCTCCAGTCCCTGACGGAAGTACTAATACTGGGGCTGTTGTTAGACTTTCCTTGAGCTTTTGGAAACTTTGTTCGCATGCCTCCGACCATTGGAACTTGACATTCTTTTGTGTTAGCTTTGTCAAAGGAGCAATTATCTTGGAGAAATCCTGCGTGAATCGCCTATAATAGCCCGCGAGACCCAAGAAGCTTCATATCTTAGTCACGGTAGTTGGCCTTGGCCACTTCTTCACTGCTTCCACTTTCTTTGGATCAACTAAGATTCCTTCTTCAGATACAACATGACCTAGAAAGGCAACTTGGTTCAACCAAAATTCACACTTGGAGATTTTAGCATATAATTTATGTTCTCGGAGTGCTTGTAACACCATCCTCAAGTGTTCTTCATGGTCTTGATATGTCTTTGAATACACAAGGATATCATCGATAAACACAATCACAAATCGATCCAAATACGGCTTGAACACTCAATTCATCGTGTCCATATATACTACGGGTGCATTTGTTATCCCAAAAGGCATTACTAAGAATTCGTAGTGCCCATATCTTGTTCGAAAAGCGGTCTTAGAGATGTATTCACCTCTTATACGTAACTGATGATATCTCGATCTCAAGTCAATCTTTGAGAACCTCCTTGCACCTTGAAGTTGGTCAAATAGATCATCAATACGTGGCAACGGGTATTTTTTGCGCACAGTGACCTTATTTAATTGTCGGTAATCTATGCATAATCTCATGGTTCCATCTTTCTTTTTTACGAACAAGACTGGTGCACCCCATGGCGATGTGCTTAGTCTAATAAATCCCTTGTATAATAGGTCTTGTAGCTGTTCTTTTAGTTCCTTCAACTCAGTTGGTGCCATTCAATATGGAGGTATTGATATTGGTTGTGTCCCTGGTATTAAATCAATGCCTAAATCAATTTCTCTAACAAGAGGTAATCCAGGTAGATCTTCTGGGAATACATCAGGGAATTCTCTAACCACATGGACAACTTCTAATTCTGGTGTAGTAATCTTTGTATCCTTGACAAAAGCAAAGAAGCCTTGGCAACCTTTGCTTAGCAATCATTTTGCACCCATGAACGATATCAAATTATTCAGAGGTGATCCTTGGTCACCTGGTAAGATGAAACTTGGCTCACCCGGTATGTTAAAGCGAACCATTTTGGAATAGCAATCAACAGATGTGTGGCATGGTGCTAACCAATCCATTCCCATGATTACATCAAAATCTACCATATCCATCTCAAACAAGTCTGCTAACGTGTCTTTCCCCTGAACACTAACTTGACAAGAGTGATACACTCGCTCAACCAGTAAAGATTCTCCAATCGGTGTAGCGACCAAAAAAGGATTCGTTAACAACTTTAGCAATCTACTAAGCCTCATTGCAAAATACAAGGACACATAGGAATGGGTGGAACCGGGATCAATTAAAGAAATAGCATCAAATGAACACACCGAAAGTATTCCTGTGATTATCGGATTATATGTCAAAACTTACAACAGAATAGAGAGTATCAAGTATATGGGCCGAGTTCAAGTTCAATTAAACAATTTTATCAAGTAAGCATACTGAAAGTGTACCTATGACAACAGTACTTTTGGCCTCTACCCACTGCTCCTGACCCTCTATCACTAGTACTTTTGTTCCCGGCGCCTCTTCCTGCTGTTGACACCCAATTTTGGCCTCCCTATGCCCGTCATCTGGTGCCTGGCTAGCTCTATCTCAAGTTCCTGGAAACAAAGGGCTAT
>JACEIK010001790.1:82178-92668 GCA_018107945.1 Datura stramonium | reverse complement strand
AGTCACTTTCTAAACAAAATATTTTCAAGGCAGGAAACAATTTAAAATATATCGTAGTTGAAAATCAACTTATGGAAGAATTATCACTCACAACATTTTCAGCCGAATACCTCCAATTCGCTTCCTCGCATGCTCAATTATCTAAAGAAAATATAGTACAACATTTGAGTATTCCTTATCCTTAAAATGCATAAAATTATTTATTTCTAGAACAGAAACCTATAGTTCCCAAAACCCTTCAATTGTTAAGATTAATTCTAACTAACTGTCTCCAAAAATTCTTATCCTCCACTTGTTATGGAAAAGAAATTTATTTGTTATTTATTTTAAATAAAAATTGTTAAATTGCTACTTATTACTTCTACCCAATTCTGAATTTTTCCAAGAAATTCCAAGCTTAAATCATTTTATGTCCATGTTGGAGTTGTTCCCAACAGAAAGGAGGGATTTAATGGTAAATATATGTATCAAGACTTACCTGCAGCAGTCAAGAATTGTGGAAAGAACTAGTCTCCTATAAATAAAGATTTTCTCGCTACCTCTGTGGTCTTCCTCTTTCCTTCCCTTCTCTCTTCAATTTCTCTCCTATTTCTATAGTTTTCTTCTTCTTCTTTTTTTAGAGCAATGTTGTTGGACAGCTTCACGCTGAACCCAAGCAGTGCTTTATGCCAAAATTTCCACCGCCCCTTTTCTCTCTCTATTGCTATTTGCTTATATTGAGGAGATGATTTATGAACTTAACACTGAGGTAATTTAATGGGTTAGAGGTAATGGGTTAGGTATTAGAGCTAGGTTGTCTTAATTTAAATGGGTCAGGCCAATTCGTTTAGTCATTACAATTTAACTACCTCTTGATTGCTTGAACCGACACTTTGGGCTTCGTTTTTTTCCTGGCCCCCTTCTTTATGTAATGCACCATATTTGTTCTTACTGTGACTTCCTCATTGTTAGACATCTGGTTCCTTGATTGCTCCAATCCACTATCTTTTGTATGTTGATGTTTACCTTTTGTGAATAACTTTTTATCCTTAACAATATTTCATTTCTCAAGATCACCAACTAGTTTGCCACTAGCTAATATTCTAAAAAAGTTACCAATTTGCTAACTATGTCATTGATTGCCATGTGTATTTCTCTATTGACTTTGCTTAGCATCACTCCTCCTTGAATTCCTTTTCCCTTGTCATTGTTATTAAAGTTTGGTTTCTCAGGTTGTAGCCTATTCTGATTCTACTGTTGTATCAATTTCGAATGCAAAATTGTACATTCAAATTCATCATGACCCTGAAGTCGACATTCCTTGCGATACTTTGATAGACAATCTTATTCAACTGTTACCCTCACAGTCCTTATTGCTCTAGCCTCTTCATCCTCTAGATCTATACGTACAAGATATGGTAAAATTTTCCAGTAAATCAACAAGAATTTCAGATGTAATGGAGTTGTCACCACACTTGCCAATGAGAAAAGTAATTCTTTCACATTGTATGTAGGCAACAAGCTGGGAAAGGAGATCCAAGCCATGACCTTATAGGTCTCCTATTCTATTTTGAACATAGAATCATATATAAAAGGCTCCATCTTATATGAACCTCCATCCTTCGATTTGAGGTAATAAGCAGCCTTTGACAACATATAAATGAAAATTTTCATTAATGATAAACGAATCAAGATATATCTTTTTCTAAAGAAACCAATGTGACAAACAATCAGGATATGTCTGATTCTAAAAAAAATAAATGTGACAACCTCGTTTTATCCCGCACTGCTTTGAAGAATCCCTCGTAATTCCTCCGACTCAAGCTATCCATACAAGGTTTTGCGTATTGCATAAAAGATGACTTGTACGGCTCGTAATTAGGATCGGTATGGGTATTAAATTTGGGAAAGACGAAGAGGTCTAACCAGTCATCGATGACAGAGTGATGGCCATAGTAGCCATGGTTATTAGGATTCTATGAAACGCTAGGATGAAGAGCATGAAGAAGAAGAGAGAGCTTCTTTTTTCGCAAATGTGAGCCAATTCTTGATGAATTAAAAAGTGACAAAGGGAGTGAGTACTTATTTTCATATAACCCTATTTTTCTTTTCCCTGCTTTGAGAAATATGGAAAAATATAAAATAAAAAATAATAATTTGTCGTTGCCTTTTCTTCCTTGTCATAGTAACCAGACATAGCGCCAGACCAACTGATCACTTATCTACAGAGCATCAATAAATTGCTGGCTCTCGTAAAATCAACCCCATTAACCCTCTTTCAATGGCTGCTCTTGCTTCTTCATCCTCTCTTCTCCATTCTTCTTCATCTTTCAGCTCTTCTTCAACTTCTTCATCAATCTCCCCTGTCCCACGAATCTCTCTTAAATTCCCTTCCCCTTCTTCTCTCTCTTCATCTCTCTCCATTTCCCCGTCTTTCCTTGCATATCCCGTAAATTCAAGGCGTTTTCCCCCTAATTCCTACTCCAGTACTGTCGTCCAGGCTAGTAGTGCAGCTGAGAAGAAGAAGGTGCTTATTGTTAACACGAATAGCGGCGGTCATGCAGTCATTGGCTTCTATTTTGCTAAAGAGCTTCTGGGTTCTGGCCATGATGTTACCATTCTTACTGTTGGAGAAGAGAGCTCCGATAAGATGAAGAAAACCCCTTTTAGCAGATTCTCAGTTAAGATGATTATCGCTTCCGTTACTGTCGTTTTTGAATTTCGATAAATGGGGTGCTTTTTTAACTCCAATTTCATATCATGTTATTTGACACAACCTAACATGTTAATTCAGTAGGACACAGAATAATACTATTATTCCTTCACTTTAAGTTAATTTATAAAGAGGTATTTGAATTGGCACAGAGTTAAATAAAACAAATATTGTAATGCTTTTCGTAGATGTGAATAGAACGCCTTGAACTTAGTTGTCTTAAGTATGACATTCTATGACTATAAAAGTGTCTCATTAAGATATAATAAAAAAAATTGAATTTGGAAAGTTCTCAAATACAGAAAACTGTCCTCCTTTTGAAATATAAGGGCCAAAAAGGAAAGGATGCCATATGAAATGGGAGTACATTGCTGCTAGTAAAAGGAAGTATTGAACAAATGGTTGAAAGCTCAGTTTGATTGAGAAAATATCAGATCAAAACTTAGTGTATTTGAATTCTTGAGAATTTTGTTGAAATGGAATGTTGTGGAGCATTTTGAATATCATGACATAGGAACTATCATATGAATAGGGACGGAGGGGCTAACTTTGTCGTCAAACATTGATTCGAAAATCTCTGTGATTGTTTAAAATCTGGCGTGGGATCTAATGTTGGCATTTAATTGGCTAATTTCAGGAAATTACCAGTGCTGGTGGTCGAACAGTATGGGGTGATCCCGCAGATGTTGGGAAGATTTTAGAGGGGCAAGTATTTGATGCCGTTTTGGACAACAATGGTAAAGACTTGGATACTGTAAGGTTTGTTTTTTCCTTTCTCTAACACTTGATCATAGTTTTAGTTGAGTAAGTTTTTTTTACCGCTTCAAGTAGTGGATGATGCTTTTGGATTCAAACGTTCAGATTAAAAGCTGTTGTCACATAGTCTTAATCATAGTTTTAGTTAAATAATAGTGGATGATGACTTAGTTAGATGGGGATACTTTCATACATATTTAGGTTATTAATGCTTTCTTTTCTTGACGAATGATTTCTAGAATGATTGAAGTTTCATGATTAGACAAGTTTCAAAAGGGACTATACTACCTTTGCTTGATATTGGTTTAACTGGAGCATTCTACCAAACCAATGATCTTAGCACTTTTGCACTCTGCATAACAACCATCAGTATTCTACCCACTTTGGTTATATAATGAAGATTAAAGTTTCAGAAATATGCAATGTAAACACGCGTAGTTAATCACAGCTTTCTAATATCATCATTTCTTCTTCAGGCCTGTAGCTGACTGGGCCAAGAATTCAGGTGTGAAGCAGTTTTTGTTTATCAGCAGTGCTGGAATCTACAAGCCCACTGATGAGCCTCCTCATATTGAAGGGGTAGGATTAATGTTCTGCTGCCACCTGTATAACAAGAATTTGCTTTGTCAAGTAAACTTTCGACCTTACAGGATGCTGTGAAAGCTGATGCTGGCCATGTGGGAGTCGAGAAATACATATCTGAGATATTTGGTAGTTGGGCAAGCTTCCGTCCCCAGTATATGATTGGCTCTGGCAATAACAAGGATTGTGAGGAATGGTTCTTTGATCGTAAGTAAACAAGCTTTGCATATATAAGCAGTACTAGTTTTTGTGTGCAAGTAGTCACGGTTGTAGTAATTTTGTAAATTTCATTCTGGAATAATGTATGACATCATAGTATAACCATTTAGAAACACTAGTGACATGTGAAGGTTTTCTCAGATTCAAATAGCATAATCTTTATTGCGGTCAGTTTTTGAGTTCTATTAAAAGGATCCGTGTCTCTTTCTTTTATCGTAATACAGGTATTGTTCGGGGACGACCAGTTCTAATTCCTGGCTCTGGGATGCAGCTAACCAACATAGCACATGTCAGGGACTTATCATCCATGCTTACTCTGGCTGTCCAGAACCCAGCTGCTGCTAGCGGTCACATCTTCAACTGTGTCAGTGATCGTGCTGTGACATTGGACGGAATGGCCAGATTATGTGCTAAAGCTGCAGGATGCTCTGTTGAAATTGTGCACTATGACCCCAAGGCAGTGGGAGTCGATGCAAAAAAAGCTTTTCCTTTCCGCAACATGGTACGTATCCATATTTTCTGGTCATTGTAAGGTGGAAAGTGCACTGAATGATAATCTATTTTCAATCGGTAGACATATCCATGTTCTGGGCCTCTTGTCATCTCTATCAGATCTTTCATTTCCAAGGGTTGTTTTTTTGCAGCACTTCTACGCTGAGCCTAGAGCTGCCAAAGATATTCTGGGATGGAGTGCTACAACTAACCTACCGGAAGATTTGAAGGAGCGATTTGATGAGTACGTGAAGATTGGCAGAGACAAGAAAGAAATCAAGTTTGAACTAGACGATAAGATACTAGCATCTCTAAAAGTACCAGTTGCTGCTTGATTAGCCTCTTCCCACATTTTCTTTTACATTCTTCGACTTTATAAATTTGTGCTATTTATAGAGGATTATGTGCATGTCTGTCCATTTTCCCTCCAAGTTATCTAAATGTTGTAAGAAATTGGTCAAGTTCAAGTTCAATAACTGAGTTGTATAGTCTAAATCTGTTTTTTTTTTTTTTTTTGACTTATTGAAGCTATAATGGCTAGATATATCTGTAGCACATTTGTAAGATGTGTAGTGGGGAAATTTTCTCCAAGAACTTAAACAATGTACTAATACCCTAAGCAATAAATAAAGTCGATAAAGTCGCAACAAATATAAAAGAACAATTCAAAGGCCTCCATACAAGCAGGTTGGACCAAAGAGTTTGAACCTGATACTTCTGGCAGGAAATGAGATTGAAATCTAACCTACATAATGATAGCGTTAAAAGCTAGACTAGCTTATTAAGTACAATCTGGCAATTGACGTCCTAGCAGAACGGTAATTTAGACTAGGCCGTGATTGTATTTCTTTTAAAGCTTATTCTTCCTGCTTGATATCAAGACCCTTGAGCCTTGTCTCCAACTCGTTCTCATTATCTTCTTCTTTGTCAGCCTCTTCATCATAATCTTCCCCTTCGGGATCATTGTCATCCAAAGGCCCAAGCACGTGAATTGAATTCTTAAAAATATCTTTAACCTCATCAATTCCTTCATCAGAAATGAAGTTGCCATTGATGTTCAGCACCTTAAACCCAGGTTTGCCCACTACAGCTTGTGCCAAGCACCTGGCACCAGCTCTTCTTATTTCATTGGTACTCATATCCACTTCAGTTAATTGACCGTGACCATCCTCCAATGCCTTTGCAATTAAGATAGCACCCTCATCTTTCAATTCATTCTCTGCTAACTTCAACGTGGTAAGAAATTGTTTTGCAGCAACACAGGCTGCCAGAGCAGGAGCAGTTTTAGCTGAGATGTCATTTCCATCCATCTCCAAAACCTCAAGGGATGGAGCAGATTCCTTGAGGGCATTAGCAAGAGCTATGGACCCCTCATCCTCCAAATTCAGATAACTAACGTAGATCTCAGTTAAGCCAGAAAAGGTGGATAGTACTTTGCTCAAGGCAATTCCAGCTTCCACACCAAACATGTTGTCACGCAAATCAAGCTTCTTTAAATTCCTACATTCTCCAAGAGCTTGTGAAAGAGCAACCCCACCTTCAGATCCTACCCTTGTAGATGAGCACCGGAAACCCTCTAATGCAGGAGAACGCTTCACAAGTTCAGAAATAGCAACTGCACCCTCATCCCCTGTCATGTTATTGTGAAAATGAAGGATACGAAGTTTATCGGTTGAAGGAATTAGCTCACAAACTGCTTGTGCTGCTTCCTCTGAGATGCCGTCATTCATCAAATAGAGCTCTTCCATGTTCTGTTGTGACTTTAAAAGTGCCCCAAATGCCCTTATGCCCTTTTCACCTAAAGCATTGTTAGAAAGATCAAGGTACCTCAGTTCACAGGCTTCCAAAGCAGAAGAAAAGATTTCCATGACTTCCAGAGCTTCTTCCTCTTGTCTACCTGCTACGAAGTCCGAAAGGTCAACTTCTGTCAATTGATCTTTAAGAGAGGACAAAATAGGTCCTGCAATTTTAGCAGCATCCACACCAAAGCTTCTATTGCTGAAACATATCCTTTTATAATTGTTCCCTGGTTGACTTAATGGTTTCAATAACTCAGATGCCTCTTCTGCACTTATGAAATCCCGTCTACCTTTGGATATATCAAAAATAGTAGTTTCATCAGATGTTTTAACCTTCTCAGGTAGAATACCTTCTGCAGATTCCTTTGACTGAGGGCCTCTTTTAATAACTTCTAACATGAGTTTACTAGATTCCTTGGCATAAAGTTGCACAGCGGAACTTCCATCTCCATCTGGCTCCTTCTCAAAATGTTGATTGGCAGAATCAAAAGCCAGAGCTTCTATTTGTTTGGCATCCTCCTCAGCTTCTTCTTCACTCAAAAGACCATATTTCCTGGATAGGATGGATGGAGTGATAAGATTCTTGGTCATTCTCTCCACGAGCATTAGCCTGGTACTTAGACTTGGGGGCCACAGCTTCATAGAGAATCCTGCAGAATCCATCTTCAATAGCCTGGAAAAGAAGCTGCAATCAGAAGATCATTTCATACAAAAGAGGAAGCATAAGGAGATGATCCAGCACATATTCTGTTTAATGTTTTGCAGATTATCTAAGGACACCCTCTAACAAACTTCTTTTGCAACACTAATACAGAACCTTGGAAATAAAGGCTGCTAAGAACAAGGAAAACAATAACAAATGTGCTTGGTACATGTATATGTTTTCAGCATGTCCGTGATTGACCTTAGAAGATAAGCACTTCAACAATTGTCCATGTGCTTTTTGTTTCAACAAGTGAGCATTTTATGAACAAAAGAAGCACAACGAATTGTTCATGTACAACTATGAGTCCCCTAAGACTATGGTGCGCTTGCCAAGAAAAGGAAAAAAGGGGCCCAGGAAGTGAACTTTCTTGCATCTATGGAAGTTGTTTGAAAAATGGTAAAAACCTTTCCTACAAGAAAAACCTTCGCCTAGATTAAATCCTGCCAAGATGTGTAGGGAACTTGAAGGAAAATGGTTCCTTCTAACAAACACATGCAAGAAAATGATTGTCCAATAACTTTCTTAACATCTAAATAAGTGCAGAAATTATGCCTAAGCATCTGTGTGATCAGAAAAAGAAGATCAAATCAAAGATGTCATTACTACAATAACAAGTAATTCTATTTCAATCCTCTTCCATAAATTTTTACGCCTTGACAAGATTGACCTAGAGGTAATTTCCATAGGAAAGAAAAATTGTAAACAGGGATAGCAATGGACCACAAAGCATTATCAGCAACATGATTTGCTATTTTCCACACAGCACTATTCCTTAATTTGAGTTTCCACTAAAAAGGAAGATTTTCTTCCATTGTCTATCATTTAAATATTGTCTCTTACATGTATATATCCTCAGGATATTAAACATGAGTTGTCCCGCAGCAAGCAAGATTGCAAGAAGCAACACATAGTTCTGATGTTTAATGTCTCTTAATTGAAAATCATTCCAATTTCTGTTGTCTTTTCCCAGCACCTTCCAAGCTTTTCAGCTGAGGTGCTGTCATCTTGTTTCGTTTTCCTGATAGGTAAATTTTATATATGTATAAGCATCAGGTGGATGCTGCACATACAATAAGTACAATGTTATCATGTTTCTGGTCACTTGATCGACAGAATTATTTTATCTCACTGTACTAGCAGAATAAGTATTTGACCAATAAATGCAAGACTTCTAAAATGATATTAGTCGTATGGAAACAGTAAGGTTCGTGCATATTGACATTCAGGGGATGGTCATAGTTGCAAAAACAGCCACTAGAGTTACAATTACATATAAGTGTCCCACCCTGGTGCAATAAGGTAATATCTTTCCCAAAAGCAACATCTCAATTGTGCACCAAATACAATGTATTTAACAAAATGATAAATCATATATCTGAGCCACAAAAGAAAGTGACTGTTCTGTCAAAAGTATTTTTTTGAACTCCGTCCTGTGTTATTGATGTTGACTTCAGACTTTTAAGAGTTATATATCTCTTGTCAGTTAAGCAAATCTAAACACTTTTCGTTAGAAGGCTAAGATCTCTATTTATCTATTCAAATATTATTGTTTCTCTTTTGTAGAAGGCAAAAAGCTCAAAAAAGGAGAACAAATTTATCCCAATTTCGCTGACATGTCATCTCTACATAAAAAGGAAATGCATTTATGATAAGCTACTATCCATGACTTAAGAGGACTATTCCTTTACTTCCCAATTTCTAAAGCTTGTGAGAAAAATATCACGCAAAAACTCACTATGCTCGAGGAACCCAAGGGTGTGGCCTAGTGGCCAATAAAGTGAATTGAGAAACATGAGGTCTCAGGTTCAATTCCCACCAGGCAAAAAATACTAGGTGATTTTTTCTCATGTATCCAAATTTGGTGGCAGCTACATATCTCAAAGTTTCCTAGTTTATATTATTTGTTGTTTCCCCTTGCATCAAGCAATAACTCAAATAGAATTCCAAGGGAAAACAAGAAATAGATTTCTTCACATTTTGCATTGACTAATGGGATATTTTCCATATAGCCAGAGGACTAAAGGTGAGTGTCCATATTTTGATTCTCCCTTCCTCTTCAAGTCGAGGATTGATCATGGAATTAATAGAATTTTGTATTTCATTTGCCTGGTGTTGTTAGATAGAAGGAGGTGCCCGATATTTTGTTATTTTTTCACCAGCCATCAAGAACTAAGCATGCTGCCTTCAAATCTCTGGGAATTTTCAAGTTTTCTAAAGAGTACTAGAGACAATGGAAAGATAACACTTCTTCCAAGCCACTGAAGGTCTTAAGTAATAACCTAACCGGCAGAGCAGTAACTTGGAGTTTATAAATCCCATTATACTACAATGCCCCTTTAAGTACAAATAAAATCCATCCGAACACATTTATCCATAAGGCCATCAGTAAGAAATGCAATTTTGTTCAATATCTGTGTATAGATATACTGAACAGAAATGAAAATGGCCTAAATAGCCCAGAACAGATACAAATGATTCACGTTGTAAACCTCAACAATTTTAAGATTTGAGGCATAACTGATTGATTCATACACAAAATAAACTCCATCCAGATGGTTACTTCTCTCTGTATTTACACAAACTTAAAATACATTTTGATTCAATATGCAAAAGTGAGTCTCATTACTCGTTAAAATGAAGCACTTTTGAGAAGAAGAGGAAAAAAGAGAGAAAATTCTCATTTAACGAAGCAGAAAATATCATTAAGATGACGAAAAGAACGAAATGCAACCATAATTGAACAAATAAACAAATGAAGCAATAAAAGCACAAAATAAAATTGAGGGCTAAACCTAAAATCTTCATTCCACAATCAGAAAGTGAACATTACACAAAAGTGGAAATTCCCCAATCAGATCAAAAAGACACCCGTAAAATAAATGAACTGTTAAAAAGAGAGGAGATATTGAGGGAAGAACTTACTGGTTGCCTTGGAAGAAACCCTAGAAGTGGCGAAGCGGGATAAGAGAGAAATCCAGAAAGGAAAAACCCTAGAAAAGAGGAGAGAGAGAAGTAGAGTTGAAGTAAAGATAAAGGGATAATAAATCTAATTCAAATCCAAGTTATCTGCAATCATGATAGTGTCGTGCATAAGAAATTTTTTGAGGAATAGATTTGGAGGGAAAGCTTACCCCTCTTTTTAAGCCACGAGATTACTGACACAAACTATTTTTTTATTTCATTTTTTCAAAAATAGACTAGTGTCTCTTTTTCAGTTGTTTCCATCGTATGGAGAAAAAAAAAA
>JACEIK010001790.1:22548-39680 GCA_018107945.1 Datura stramonium | reverse complement strand
CATGGTCATTTGAATCGTGAAAAAAATTGGTATTAGAGCCCTAGGTTCATTGATCTTATTGCACTAAGATGGGTCTAGTAGAGTCTCGGATCGGTGGGAGACATATGTAACTTATCTTCGAGAGACTGTAGGACTTTAGGAAAACTCCCTCCTTTCCTTTCGTGCGATTACGTGATTCTAATTGTTATCTGGTGATCCAAATTTGTGTCTAACAACTTTTCTTATTTCCTTCTCAGATAATGAGAACACGTGCAAATGGTAATAGAGACACAATATCCGAGCCAGCAGTGGCGGCCCTAGTTCGCAGTAGAGGAAGGGGAAGAGGTTGTGGCCGGAGATCCATTGCGGCCAGAGGAGGGACCCGTGCTCCTTCTCCAATCAGGAAGAGGTCTGCATCTCCCATGCCACCAATAGTTCAGGAGCGGGTGGTGGTTGAGGTCGAAGTCCCGACGCAGGGAGAAGCTCCTACCGCGCCAGTGTCCTAGAGGTCCTAGCTCAGGTCCTCAACCTTATGAACGGCCTTGTGAGCACTGGGGTAGCGCCATCAACTCCAGCGGGACAGAAGTTAGGAATTCAGCATGCAACTGTTGTGGCCCTGCATATTGATGACATATCAGAGGCTGTGGTGTTTCCTAGGTCGGTGGCAGGACCGGTGATGACAACGGTAAAGCACGACTTATTTTGAAGGTTCACTAAGATGAAGCCTCCCACCTTCTACAACATAAAGGCAGAGGACACCTATGAATTCATCATAGATTTTTATGAGAGGCTCTATAAGATGGGAGCAACGGAGAAGTATGGTGTTGAGTTTGTCACCTTCCAGCTGATGGGGGATGCAAAGCTTTGTGGAGGACTTTCATAGAGTGCAGACCGGCAGGGTCACCACCATTGTCATGGACCCAATTCTACTCCACATTCCTAGATAAATACGTTCCCTGCACTCTGAGAGATAGGAAATGAGTTCACCACCATTGATGTTATACCTCGAAAGCCCAAAGATCAGATCCGAAAGTTGAAACGGAGAAAATAAAATTTTTTGCACTAGGTCACAGAACGAGTCTTCCTGTGAACCGTCAGGATGACCACGAGTCGTTAAGTGACTTGTGGTGAGGAGTATGACTTGAGTTGGAATTTCTGGTTTTGGGTCACCACGGACATGAACACGAGTCGTGGTCAGCCCCACGACTAGTTGAGTCAGTCATGGTCAGGGATGGGGTGAAGTAGGAGGAATTGGGCAGTGCACCTAACGGGTGGGTTACCACGACTTATTGGGTGCACCACTAGTCATGGTGTGCCCCGTGGTGAACCCCAGGTGAGTTTTGGTAGTGAAGGCAACGAGAGGTGACCACGACTGATGAACCGTTAGGTCCCTCGTGAGGACCCTTTGAAGATATATGGCCAGTATACTTAACGGTAGGAGATTACGACTCGTTCCCAGTGGTAACGACTCGTCCAGTCCCTCATTGGGATTAGCAGTCAGTTTTTCCCTGCGAGTTTATTAAGGGCTTTTTCGTAATTTCTATGATTCTAAGGCCTAAACTATGTTGTTTTAATTTATGAATAATGAGTTTTAAGAAGGGTAAGTTCATTCTAAGCTATTCCTATTCATGCATGCAAGCTTAGAGGGCAAGAGAGGTGATCAAGCTTAATTCCTTCCAAATTCTTCTCAATTCTTCCTTGGGCAATCAGAGAAGTTGTAGAATGAGATTCTCTAAGGTATGTAGGGTTATGAATAGGTGAATTTTTTCACATCCATGCTCAATCCCTCTCTAATTCATGAAAATCTCTATGTTCATTCTATGGGGTTTTAACCCAAATGCATGAATTTCCTAAGTTCTACCATGAGTATGATCTATGTATCTATTATTGAATTATGATTCATCGGCAAGTTTTACAATATTTTCAATTAAAATCATATTTTCAAGTTTTATAAATTATGATGCCCATCCATGAAAGTTCATAAAAAGTGAGATCTATGATGTATGTTCAAGTATGATGAGATTTATGATGAAAAATATGTTTTCAAGTTACCCATGTCTATGATCATGTTTTCAAGTGAATCAAGCATTTTCATGCATGTTTAAATATTGGGCAAGCCCATATATTTAAGTATGAGTTATGATTTCATGTCAATTAGCTTACCACATGGTTTTGGAGTCAAGACTCTCAATTATGTTAAGCTTGTGGTATGGTTTGAGCCAAGACTCCTCATGTTATGATTTTAGATTATGTATGTATATGATTATTCAGCTTCATCACTAGACGATGGTCAGCTTCGTTGAAAAATAATAGAGAGCATATGAATGTTTTTAGGAGTAGTGTCTAGAACCGAGTAGGCTAAGGGTCAGTCAACCCTATGCATCAGAACTACGAGCCAACATAGGTATGATTAGATTATTTTGGACCTGTTTTGGAGCTTTCCCCTGCCCAAAGTAGCCTTCAGCTTGATATTGATATCATAGTAGTGTCTTTCGCCCTGACAAGGCTTTAGACAGCTTTGCCCATTTGAGTGTAATAGTCAGAACTACGTAAGCTCTATCATAGTAATATCGGTTATATGACGAGTCTCCCATTGTTCCTCATGATATCAGTTATGCATGTTATCATTCATGATATATATATGTGTGTGTGTGTGTGTGTGTGTGTGTGTGTGTTTTCTAAATCAGGTTTGACCCAATGTTAAATTTTACTTATGATTATCAGATTTCAACTTTGGGTCATTTGATTTAGTTATGGTGTTCAGTTATGTTCAGTTCATGATTTCAGAAAATAGCATACAAGCCCTACTCTCAGATCCTTATCTTGAGTATGTTTCATAGTATGCATGTTTTAATAATTTTAATTACTTAAGCAGTTTTACTTATCTTTCATACTCGGTACATTCCACGTACTGACCGCATACTCTATTATGTATCGTTCTATGATACAGGCTCCGATCTTCAGACTCAGCCCCATCACTAGCCAGCTCCGGAATTAGCATCCAGCCTCTGTTGGTGAGTCCTCATCTGCCGAAGGCCCCTTTCTATTCAGTTATGTTTACGTATTTTCCATTTCAGACCTAGAGAGTTAGTTGGGATCTTGTCCCATTAATTCATCAGACATAGTTTGTATTCAGCTCTAGATTCGCATTTGTATTTTGATGTTATGTTATGTTTAGACTTCCATTATGTTTATTATGATAAATCTTCTGCTTTTATTGATTGAGTTAGATGTATGTTCATGCCATGGGTCGACTTAGAGTCTCTCGGGGCTCCTTGTCCCGTGTCTCAGCCTGGGCCCATGTTTGGGTCGTGACAAAGTTGATATCAGAGCAATAGATTTTGAAGTGTCCTAGGATGTCTGAAAGCTGCGTGACGTAGAGTCTTTTTCATGGGTGTGAAGCGCTCCACACTTATGATGAATAGGCTATGAGACGTTTAGGAAATGTTTCCTTCTTTCATGATCTATGTCGTGTGGTGAAATGTCTCTCTATTCTTCTAACTCATGCTATACGTGTTTGCAGAATCATGCCTCCCGCTAGAGTTAACGACAGAATAAATGGAAATGTAAATGGCCACGAGGATGGCAATGGAGATGGGCACCAACAAGCCTCACCAGCCTATGAGCACCATGCACCGGAGCCAGTTGCCTACGCTGAATTCGGGGCAGCCATTTAGATGCTAGCACAGGCCTTGACCGCCCAGGTCAACCAGAAGGCAGTAGATCTTCTCGTAGAATGGAATGCAGCGGCAACAAGGGTTAGAGATTTCTTGAGGATGAACCCTCCAGAATTTCTTGGGTCAAAGGTGGATGAGGATCCACATGAGTTTATCGACGAGATTCTAAAGATCACCTAGGTCATGGGGGTGAATGGAGAGAAGTGTGCTGACTTAGCCTATTATCAACTAAAAGGGGTTGCGCATATCTGGTTCAAGAAGTGGAAGGATAGTAGGGCAATTGGAGCAGGCCTTATTAGTTGGGATGAGTTTCATATCGCTTTTCTAGATCGATTCTTCCCTCGTGAGATAAGGGAGCTGAAAGTGGCCGAGTTTGTGAATCTAAAACAAGGAAAGATGATAGTGCAGGAATATGCCCTAGAGTTCACTCATCTATCCAAGTATGCACCATAGTTAGTGGTTGACTAGAGGGCTCGAGTGAGCAGGTTTGTTCATGGAGTGGCGGACTACCTGGACAAAGATTGCAAAATCGCCATTCTCCATCAGGATATGGATTTTTCTCAGATAGTTTTATACGCCCCGTAGATGGAGGCGGTGCATCTGAGGGAGAGAGAGGCCAAGAGGTCCAGGACAAACAGCTATAGGTTCTCTCAGTCGAGACTAGGTGGTGGGCACCGACAACAGTACAACTAGAGATCTTCAGCCCCAACATCTTCAGCTATGAGTGTTCCATCCAGACCTAGGCATGACCAAAGGGGAGGAGCATCAGGCTCTAGGGGTCGGAGCAGCAGGCCTGTAGATTTCAGTATTTCGATTTGCGACCGTTGTGGCCGGAGACACCCAGGTTAGTGTTTGGAGGGTACAGGTGCTTGCTTTGGGTGTGGAAAGCCAGGAAATATGCTCAGAGATTGTCCAGAAGCTACACAGGGCCATGATAGGGGCCGAAGACTAGCTTTCAGTTCAGCAGCTCCACCAGCATGCCCAGTCCAGCAGGGGGCATCTATTAGCGCAGGTGGCGGTCAGCGCCAAAATAGATTCTATGCCCTAGTATTCTGGCAGGAGTAGAAGGTCTCCCCAGATGTAGTCACTGGTATGTTACGAGTTTTCCACCTTGATGTATATGCTTTATTAGATCTAGAGGCTACTTTGTATTTTTTGATGCCCTATGCTGCTAGTAGTTTCGGAGTCAGTCCCAAAATCTTATCAGAGCCCTTCTCAATCTCTACTTCAGTGGGTGATTCAGTTGTAGCTAGACGGGTGTATAGAAATTGCTTGGTCACAGTCCTTTAGAAAGTCACCTCAGTAGATCTAGTAGAGTTAGCCATGATCGATTTTGATATTATTCTCGGCATGGATTGGTTGTTTGCATGCTATGCCTCAGTTAATTGTAGAACCCGTGTGGTAGAATTTTGATTTCCGAGTGAGCCAGCCTTAGAATGGAAGGATAGTTCAGTTGTGCATGTAGGTCGTTTCATTTCCTACCTTAAGGTCAAAAAGATTATCTCCAAGGGTTGCGTATACCATTTAGTTAGGGTAAAGGATGCTACGTCCGAGACCTCGACTATCAAGTCTGTTCCAGTAGTATGTGAGTATCCAGAGGTCTTCCCCGATGATTTACCGGGAATCCCTCCCGAGCGGGATATTGATTTTGGTATCGACCTTCTTCCCGATACACAACCTATATCTATTCCTCTTTACAGAATGGCCCCAACTGAGTTAAAGGAGTTGAAAGGCCTTTTAGACAAGAGTTTTATTAGATCGAGCAAATCCCTATGGGGTGCACCAGTTCTCTTTATCCAAAAGAAAGATGGTTCCCTTCATATGTGTATTGATTATCGACAGTTGAACAAGGTCGCCATCAAGAACATGTATCCTCTATCTAGAACTGATGATTTGTTTGACCAGCTTCAAGGTGCTAAGTGCTTTTCAAAGATAGACCTCAGATCCGGATACCATTAGCTCAGGGTTCGAGAGAGTGATATTCCAAAGACAGCCTTCAGGACGCGGTACGGTTATTATGAGTTTGTAGTTATGTCTTTTGGACTAACGAATGCTCTTACAACTTTTATGAATTTGATGAACAGGGTGTTCAAGCCATACTTGGATATGTTTGTGATTGTGTTTATCGATGATATGCTGATATACTTTCGGAGCGAGGAGGAGCATGCTGCTCATTTGAGGGTGGTGCTATAGACTCTCAAGGATCGCCAATTATATGTTAAATTCAGCAAGTGTGAGTTTTGGTTGAACTCAGTGGCATTTTTGTGCCATGTGGTGTCAAGTGAGGATAAAAAGGTGGACTCTCAGAAGATAGAAACGGTGAAAAATTGTCCTAGACTAGCGAACCCTTTGGATATCAGGAGTTTCTTGGGTTTAGCTGGATACTATCGGAGATTTGTTGAGGGTTTTTCATCTATTGTGGCGCCATTTACTAAATTGACTCAAAAGAAAGTGAAGTTCCAATGGTCAGAGGCTTGTGAGAGGAGTTTCCAGGAGTTGAAGACTCGACTCACCTCATCACCATTGTTAACCCTACCTAAGGGTACCGATGGGTTTGTGGTGTATCGTGATGCTTCTAAAATCAGCCTTGGTTGTGTATTGATTCAGCATGGCAAGGTTATAACATATGCTTCCAGACAACTGAAGGTACATGAAAAGAATTACCCGACCTATGATCTTGAATAGGCGGCGGTAGTATTTGCATTGAATATTTGGAGACACTACTTGTATGGGGTCCATGTGGATGTGTTTATGGACCACAAAAGCCTACAATGTGTGTTTACTCATAAAGACCTGAATCTACGCTAAAGGAGGTGGTTGGAGCTACTCAAGGATTATGATATGAGTATCCTCTACCATCCGAGTAAGGCTAATATAGTAGCAGATGCACTTAGTAGGCTCTCTATGGAGAGTGTGTCCCATGTATAAGAGGGAAGGAAGAAGCTGGTGAAGGAGGTGCATCGACTTGCAAGGTTGGGAGTTCGTTGGTTGACTCAACCGATGGAGATGTCCTTGGTGAATGATGTAAAATCTAGACAAGACGAGGACCCTATTTTGGTAAAGTTAAAGGAAGCCATTCAGAGTCAGAAGGTAGAGGTCTTCTCTAAAGGGGGAGATGGTGTGCTTCGATATCAAGGTCGCTTGTGTGTTTCGGATGTTGATGATTTGAGAAATCAGATGTTGCAAGAGGCTCATGGTTTCAGGTATTCCATACATCTAGGTGCCACCAAGATGTACCGTGACCTACGGGAAGTCTGGTGGGTGGAATGGCATGAAGAAGGACATAGCAAAATTTGTGGGCTAAGTGTCCCAATTGTCAACAGGTGAAGGTTGAGCATCAAAGACTGGGAGGTGTGCTTAAAGATATAAGTATTCATACTTGGAAGTGGGATGAGATCAATATGGACTTCATCATAGGGTTGCCTCGCACTCGTCGACAGTATGACTCCATTTGGGTTGTTGTAGACAGGTTGACTAAAGCAGCTCATTTTCTATCGGTCAAAGCTACAGATTTAGCGGAGGTTATGACAAGTTGTACATTTGGGATCTAGTTCAGTTGCATGGAGTGCCCTTTTCCATCATATCAGATAGAGGTACTCAGTTTACTTCCCAATTTTGGAGATCATTTCAAAAAGAATTTGGTACTCAGGTCAAGCTCAGTATAACATTTCACTCGAAAACCGATGGTCAAGAGGAACGAACTATTTAGACTCCCGAGGACATGTTGAGAGCATGTGTAATTGACTCCAAGGGTAGTTGGGATGACCATTTTCCTCTCATCGAGTTTGCATATAATAACAACTATCATCCCAACATTCAGATGGCTTCGTTTGAGTCTCTCTATAGGCGGAGATGTAGATGACCTATTGGTTGGTTTGAAGTCGATGAAGCTGCGATGATAGGACCATATTTAGTCCATGAGGCCATGAAGAAAGTTCAGCTCATATCAGACAGGTTGAAAACAACTCAAAGTCGCCAAAGGTCCTATGCGGATATGAGGAGGAGAGAAATTGAGTTCGAAGTTGATGATTGGGTGTTTCTAAAGATGTCCCCATGAAGGGAGTGATGAGGTTCGAAAAGAAAGGGAAACTCAGTCCCCATTATGTTGGCCCGTACCAGATTGGCAATGTAGCATATCAATTGGAGCTGCCCTCAGAATTAGCTTAAGTTCATCCAGTTTTTCATGTATCTCTCTTAAAGAAGTGTTTGGGTGATCCAACTCTAGTTGTTCTGGTAGACAGTGTCAATATGAAAGACAACCTTAGTTATGAAGAGGTTCCGGTGGAAATATTAGATTGGCAGGTTCACAAGCTAAGGAACAAAGAAGTGGCTTCAGTTAAAGTTTTATGGAGGAATTAGCATGTTGAGGGAGCTACATGGGAAGCTGAAGCAGATACGATGGCTAAATACCCACATCTATTCCCTTCCGGCTCGGTTTCAGCTTGAGGTATCAATTTTTGCCTTAATACTCTATTCAGTTTGATGTGCCTCAGTTTCTTTCATGTTGTACGTATGTATGATTCATGAATTTAGTTGAGCCATGTAGTTCAGTTTGAAGGTAGTCAATCCGTCAGTTTTCAGCTTATATGATCAGTATTTGAGTATGATGATTGCATTTCTCTGCTTTTCTGTATGATTTTCAACATTCGAGGATGAATGTTCCCAAGGGGGAGATATTGTTATACCCCGAAGCACAAAGATCAGACCCAGGAGTTGAAACGGAAAAAATAGGATTTTCTGCACCAGGTCACAGAACGAGTTGCCCTGTGATCCATCAAGATGACCACGAGTCATAAGGTGACTCGTGGTGAGGAGTATGACTTGAGTTGGAATTTATGGTTTTTGGTCACCACGGACATGACCACGAGTTGTGGTCATCCCCACAACTCATTGAGTCAGTCGTGGTCAGGGATGAGGTGAAGGTAGGAGGAATTAGGCAGTGCACCTAACGTGTGGGTTACCATGACTCGTTGGGTGCACCACGAGTCGTGGTGTGCCTCGTGGTGCGCCACAGGTAAGTTTTGGCAATGAAGGCAATGAGAGGTGACCACGAGTTGTGGTCACTAATGACGAACCGTTAGGTCCCTCTTGAGGACCCTTTGAGGATATATGGCTAGTATACTTAACAACAGGAGATCACGGCTCTTGCACAGTGGTAACGACTCGTCCAGTCCCTCGTTGGGACTGGTAGTCAGTTTTTCCCTACGAGTTTATTAAGGGCTTTTCTGTAATTCCTATGATCCTAAGGCCTAAAATATATCATTTTAAGCTATGAATAATGAGTTTGAAGAGGGGTAAGTTCATTCTAAGCTATTCTTATTCATGCATGCAAGCTTAGAGGGCTAGAGAGGTGATCAAGCTTAATTCCTTCCAAATTCTTTTCAATTCTTCCTTGGGCAATCAGAGAAGTTGTAGAATCAGATTCTCTTAGGTATGTAGGGTTATGACTGGGTGAATTTGTTCACACCCATGCCCAATCCCTCTCTAATTCATAAAAATCTATATATTGATTCTATGGAGTTTCAACCCAAATGCATGAATTTCCTAAGTTCTACCATGGGTATGACCTAAGCAAGTTTCTATTATTGAATTATGATTCATGGGAAAGTTTTACAATATTTTCAATTATAATCATGTTTTCAAGTTTTATAAATTATGATTCCCATCCATGAAAGTTTATAAAAAGTGAAATCTATGATGTATGTTCAAGTATGATGAAATATTTATGATGAAAAGCATATTTTCAGGTTACCCATGTCTATGATCATGTTTTCAAGTGAATCAAGTATTTTCAAGCATGTTTAAATATTGGGCAAGCCCATATATTTATGTATGAGTTATGATTTCATATCAATTAGCTTACGATATGATTTTGGTATGAGTTATGATTTCATATCAATTAGCTTACGATATGATTTTGGAGCCAAGACTCCCAATTAATATCAGCTTGTGCTATGGTTTGAGCCAAGGCTCCTCATGTTACGATTTTCAGATTATGTATGTATATGATTATTCAGCTTCTTCACTAGACAATGGTCAGCTTTGTTGAAAAATGACGGAGAGCATATGCATATTTTTGGGAGTAGTGTCTAGAACCGAGTAGGCTAAGGGTCAGTCAACCCTATGCCTCAGAACTACGAGCCAACGTAGGTATGATTAGATTATTTGGGACTTCCTTTGGAACTTTCCCCTGCCCCAAGGGGCCTTCAGCTTGATATCGATATCATGGTAGCATCTTTAGCCCTGACAAGACTTTAAACGACTCTTCCCACTTGAGTGTAATAGTTGGGACTAAGTAAGCTCTATCGTGGTAATGTCGATTATATGACGAGTCTCTCATTGTTCCTCACGATTTCAGTTATGCATGTTATCATTCATGATATATATAGGTTCTAAAGCAGGTTTGACCCAATGTTCAGTTTTACTTACGATTATCTGATTTTAGCTTTGAGTCATTTGATTCAGTTATGTTCTGTTCATGATTTCAGAAAATAGCATGCAAACCCTACTCTCTGATCCTTATCTTGATTATGTTTCATATTATGCATGTTTTAATGATTTACTTACTTAAGCGGTTTTACTTACCTTGTATACTCGGTACATTCTATGTACTGACCGCATACTCTATGTTGTATCATTCTATGATACAGGCTCCGATCTTTAGACTCAGCCCCGTCACTAGCCAGCTTCGGAGTTAGCATCCAGTCTCTGTTGGTGAGTCCTCATTTGTCGAGGGCCCCTTTCTATTCAGTTATGTTTACGTATTTTCAGGTTTAGACCTAGAGAGTTAGTTGGGGTCTTGTCCCATCTACTCATCAGACATAGAAGCTTTTAAGACATAAATTGTATTCAGCTTCAGATTCGCATTTGTATTATGATGTTATGTTGTGTTTAGACTTCCGCTATGTTTATTATGGTAAATCTTCCGTTTTTATTGATTGAGTTAGATGTATGTTCATGCCATGGGTTGACTTTGAGTCTCTCGGGGCTCCTTGTCCTGTTCTCGATCCGGGCCCATGTTCGGATCGTGACAATCGAGCAGGGAAGCTTATCAGTTGCTGCATACGAGGCCCGATTTCACTCTTTGTCCAGATATCCTCTACCCTTACTACCCACCGAGGAGGACAGGATCAGGTGGTTTGTTAAAGGCCTGAATATGGGTCTCCAAATACCAGCTCTGCAGATGGTCTCTTTGGGTAAGACTTTTCAGGAGGTGGTAGAGTACGTGAAGTCGGTTGAAGGGGTGAGGCAAGAGGGTTATGGTAGAAATGCCGAGAAGAAGGCTCAGAGAGTTGGCTCTTTTAGTGGTTCTTATGTGAAGGCTCCATTACCACAGGGTTTCTCTGGGCGCCCTATTCAGTCTGTCATGCAGGTGTCAGCCAGAGGTCCACCAGGGACAGCTCCGCGACCATCAGGTGTAGTTGGGGGTACTTAGATGGTTCGTTCTAATTTTGGGGCTCATCCTATTTCTTCTGTTTCAACTCAGAGACCCGTTATTGAGAAGGTACGCCATGAGTGTGGTAAGTACGACCACATTGGCAGATGGTGCCCCAGGTTTGGACAGGTTGGGCAGATTGTTCCCCATCCGACTCCTCGAGCTCCGGTCCCTGCCATAAGAGAAGGTAATTCTTTCAGTCAGAATCGTCCACAGCTGGGATGAGGTGGTCCGCCGGCTACTAGAGGTGGTATTTAGCAGGGCAGAGGACGTGCTCAGGTGGGTAGGGGTGACACCTAGGTAGGTAGAGGGGTGGCACAGCCCAACCGGGGCAATTCTCAGGAGATTAACCAGGCCCATTTATATGCTTTTCCTGGTAGACTAGAGGCATAGGCTTTAGAAACCGTCATCACAGGTATGATCTTTGTGGCCGATAAAATGACTATTACGTTGTTTGACCCGGGCTCTACATTCTCTTATGTGTCTACTTATTTTGCTTTGGGTCTGAATCTTGTGTATGATGTGCTTAATACTCCTATGCGCGTGCCTACTCCTGTTGGAAATTCTGTGTTAGTGGATATGATTATTCGTGATTACATTGTTGAATTCATGGGATTTGACACTTTGGCGGACCTAGTGATCTTAGACATGGTTAATTTTGATATAATTTTGGGAATGAGTTAGTTGTCCCCTTACCATGCCATTCTAGAGTCATCTAGGTTGGAGTTGAAAGGGAATTGTAGCCCTGCTCCTAAGAAACTTATTTCTTATATTCGTGCCCGTAAGTTGATAGAGCGGGGTTGTTCAGTGTATTTGGTGCATGTCCGGGACACTAGTTCAGAGGGTCCTTCCATAGAGTCGATCCCGGTTGTTCATGAATTCTTAGATGTGTTTTCTATAGATTTGCCCGGTATGCCGCCGGATCGGGACATAGATTTTTGTATAGACTTGGAACTAGGAACCCGACCCATTTCTATTCCTCCATATCGAATGATACCTGCTGAGTTGAGAGAACTTAAGGAGAAGTTGTAGGTGTTTATCAGTAAAGGATTCATTAAACCGAGTGTATCATCGTGGGGTTCCCCAGTTCTGTTTGTAAAGAAGAAGAATGGTAGTATGCGGATGTGCATCGACTACCCCCAGTTGAACAAGGTAACGATTCGAAATAAGTACCCGCTTCCTCGAATAGATGATCTATTTGGCCAGTTATAGGGAGCGGCTATATTTTCAAAGATTGATTTGAGGTCAGGTTATCACCAGTTGAAACTTCGGGCTGAAGATATTCCCAAGACAGCCTCTCAGACCAGGTATGGACATTATGAGTTTCTGGTCATGTCGTTCGGACTCAGTAATGCTCTGGCCGCGTTCATGAGCCTGATGAACGATATTTTCAAACCCTACAGGGATTCCTTTGTTATTGTATTTATTGATGATATCTTGGTGTATTCTAAGACCAAGCAAGAGCACAAAAATCATTTAAGGATTATGCTGGGATTGTTGAAGGAGAAGCAGTTGTATGCCAAATTCACCAAGTGCGAGTTTTAGTTGGAATCAGTGTCCTTTTTGGGACATGTAGTTTCCAAAGAGGGAATCCGAGTTGATCCACAAAAGGTGGAGGCGGTTAGAAACTGGGCAAGTCCAACTAATGTGACAGAAATTCAGAGTTTCATGGGGCTGTCCAATTACTACCGTCGGTATGTGAAGGGTTTTGCCTCCATCGCTTCGGCATTGACCAAGTTGACATAAAAAGATGTGCCCTTCCAGTGGTCAGAGGAATGTGAAGGAGCTTTTAGAAACTCAAGACTCTTCTAACCAAAACACCTTGGTATTACCTCTGGAAGGTAAAGATTTTATTGTGTATTATGATGCCTCACAGTCTTGGTTGGGTGCTGTGTTGATGCAGGAAGGACAGGTGATTATGTATGTCTTGAGACAACTGAAGGTGAATGAAAAGAACTACCTCGCGCACTACCTAGAGTTAGTAGCGGTGGTTTTTGCACTAAAAATTTGGAGACACTATCTGTATGGAGCTCTATGTGAGGTGTTCACAAATCATCGCAGCTTACAGTATGTATTCTCCTAGAAAGATCTCAATTTGAGGCAGAGGAGATGGATGGAGATGCTTAAGCACTACGACACCACCATCTTGTACCACCCAGGAAAGGCCAATGTTGTGGTAGACGCGTTGAGTAGGAATACGGTGAGCATGGGTAGTCTGGCTTACTTGGAGGCTACTCAACAGTCGATGGCCAAGGAAGTCCACACCTTAGAAAATAGCTTAGTGATATTGTCGCTGACCAAAACTGGTGGAGTGTTAGCCAACCTGGAGGCTAAATCCTTACTATTAGAGGAAATCAAAATCAGAAAGTTTAAAGATGAAAAACTGGGTAAGATCAGAGATAAATTCCTATGGGTAAAGTCCAAGGAAGCAGTGTTAGATGATGAAGGGGTCTTGAGAATAAAGGGGTGGGTGTGTGTTCCTCGAGTTGGTGAACTAATTAAAACTCTCTTGGAAGAAACTCACAACTCAAGGTACTCTATTCACCCCGGAGTCACGAAGAAACACCACAATCTAAAAAAACATTATTGGTGGGGTAGGATGAAACGAGACATTATGGATTACGTGGCTCAATGTTTAAATTGTCAACAGGTGAAGTGTGGGCACCAAAAGCCTAGAGGAATACTTCAGAGAATGCCTATCCCTGAGTGAAAATAGGAGAAGATAGCTATAAACTTTTTGGTTGGTCTTCCATAGACTTTGGGAAAGTTTGACTCAATTTGGGTCATAGTGGACAGGTTGACCAAGTATGCTCATTTCTTGCCGGTCCAGGTGACTTACAACGTGGAGAAACTAGCTAAGTTATATGTGAAAGAGGTTATTTAGTTATATAGGGTGCATGTTTCAATTGTATCGGACAGGGGCACTCAGTTTACCTCCCATTTTTGGAGGACCTTGCAGGATGAGTTAGGTACGAGGTTGGACTTAAGCACAACCTTTCATCCTCAGACAAACGAACAATTGGAATGAACTATTCAAGTGTTGGAGGACATGCTCCGGGCGTGTGTGATAGACTTCGAGGGTCATTGGGACAAATTCTTACCCTTGGCAGAGTTTGCCTGTAACAATAGCTACCACTCGAGCATCGTATGACACCTTTTGAAGCCTTGTATGGGAGAAAGTGCAGGTCTCCAATTGGGTGGTTTGATGCGTTTGAGGTGAGGCCTTGGGAGATGGATTTGTTAAAAGAGTCCTTGGAAAAGGTTCGAATAATTCAGGACTGTTTGGCAGCTGCTTAGAGTAGGCAGAAGCAGTACGCAGACAAGAAAGTCAAGGACATGGAGTTCATGAAAGGGGAACAAGTGCTGCTCAATGTGTCCCCCATAAAGGAGGTAATGAGGTTCGAAAAACGGGGCAAGCTTAGCCCAAGGTATATTGGGCAATTTGAAATACTCCAATGTATAGGGGAAGTGGCTTATGAGCTGGCATTGCCGCTAGAATTGTCTGGAGTTCATCCAGCATTTCATGTGTCTATGCTGAAAAAGTACCATAGGGATGGAATGTATATCGTCAAGTGGGACTCTGTGCTGCTAGATTAGAATCTGTCATATAAGGAGGAGCCTGTAGCGATATTAGCCAGAAAGGTTAGAAAGCTGAGGTCCAAGGAGATTCCAATAGTAAAAGTCCAGTGGAAGAGCTGTCCGGTGGAAGAAGCCACTTGGGAGACCGAGGCTGATGTGCATGTCAAATATCCCCAGTTATTCATAGAATCTGGGACGTATCCTTCCTACTTTTGTATAGATTGTTCGGGGATGAACGGTATCTTAATTAATATCTGATGTAACGACCTGGATGTCGTTACAGTATGATTAAGGGCATAGAACATAGAAAAATGGATAAGGATGAGATAGGAAGGTTGTGAAATAAATTAAGTATAGAACTGTGTGATTTTGGGTAGCTAATGATCTGGGGGACCGCTGTAGCGATACCATAATAGCGGTCGGAGTTCCGCCGTTGAGAAATGAGGGAGTAATCACTAGAACCTC
The DNA here is from genome assembly GCA_018107945.1 of Datura stramonium. Classification (NCBI taxonomy): domain Eukaryota; kingdom Viridiplantae; phylum Streptophyta; class Magnoliopsida; order Solanales; family Solanaceae; genus Datura; species Datura stramonium. The sequence continues at coordinate 24,545 of JACEIK010001790.1, read as the reverse complement.
CGCAGCAACCCTGTGACCGGTAGGTCCGCTGTAGGGAACAACGGGAGTCAAAAATTGAGTTTTAAGTGGAAATTACGGGGTTTAAATCCATTATTCTCAAAAACTTGATCAGAAGGGCTAAGGGGCGGAAACTTTCTCCAGAGAAGTGAACTACTCTTCGAAGGTAAGAATCTCAATTCTCCTACCCCTACTTTGATATGTTGATCCTAGATTGCTTGTGGACCTTTAATGGTGGAAGTTATATAGAAAAAAACCCTAAGTTGATGAACTAGGGCTGAGATTGTGGGGAAGTAATGAGAGGATTGATTGTTGAAAATTTGAGTAATGTTTACTTCCTAGGGTCCCTCTTGTTAATGTTGATGGGTTAGACAAGGTGGGGACCTAGAACTAGGTGGAAGGGAAGGGCTTTCTGTTAAATTGCCCTGAAAAGAGAAGGGTTTGATCGAATTACGCCCTATCTTGAGGAGTGATTAACCAATGATTATATATGTATAGATTTCAAACAATCTGAAATATTGAGAAGGGAAAAGCTCTTGTAGAGTAGCGAATGCTGATAATTTCGAGCAATCAGAGTAGGTTACGGTTTATAGGGATAGACCTATATAATGGCATGAATAGTATGCAATATTGATATACGATTGATCTTCGGACGTTTACGTGATATGTGAGTCTATTGTTGATATTTTATCTCAAGAATGTGACTATAATGTGATATTGAACTATGATGACTTGTTTAAAAGATTGTGTATATGATAATGTAATTACCTGTGATGAATTTTTAGTAAAGTGATCACACTCCATTAATGATAAAATTGTTAATTGACAATGGCTTATTTTAGAAGTAGATTGTAACTTTCTATATGATGAAATGTGCACTTGATATGTCTTTTATGAGAATGATGAATGAAAAGATTTAACATCCTAAAATGAGAGGCTCGAGCCCGAGGGGAGTATCCGGGTGATCGAATAACATTATTTGAGTGACTCGTGTCCGGGGGGAGCATTCGGACAAGCTTATGAGTAGGAGCGGATGCCACACCAATATAGTACATGAATTTCTGGAGTCCCCTGCAGGTCATGACTGGATGGGAACACATAAGACCTTCTGGCATGTGTGCACATGTTTCGTGTGGTTGAGAGATAAGGGAAAATGGCGGAGGCGTGTACCCGCCATGTTACTCTTGGTTGTGTTGTTTGCGTGTGACTTCATTTATATTCATGAGGTGGATGTGAAACGTGCTACGAGAATGTGCAAAGTATCGTGGATTTGATGTGAGATGATAACAATGAACATGGTTTTAGTGCTAAGTGTGACTTTGTCACCGGGTGTAGTTATTGAGTAGTTGTCGCTATGAATAACTGAGGAATTGTAGCTCTTAATAGCTAATGTGATTGTTGTTCTATTATAGTTGTTTGATGGATCTATGGAGTATGTAAAATGTTAAAGTGTTGATCTAATGAACTGTGGGTTGGCTGAATTGAGAAGAGTGCAGCATGTCGAGCTACTGCCTACGCGGTGCCGCTGCAGCGGAACCATTTTCGCTGCAGCGAGAGGCCTAATCCAGTGAGCAGACCAGCTAATTCCTAAGTAGAGCTAGTGTTCATAAAATTGCTGGTATTTCTGTATAAAGTTGAGGACTCTCTTTATATCACTATTACTTTAATTATCTGTTATAATATAAGGTCAACCGTTGATGCCTACCAGTACTATCTCATGTATTGACCCTACCATGCATTCTTTTCTGAGTATAGAGTTCAAGCCCGACAGTTGTTTACGCTCTCACCTGTAAACCAACGACTTTTGGGAGTTAGAAGGTGAACAGATGAGGACGCAATTCACTCCTTCGTTACAGATGTCATTCTTTAAGACATTTGGACAGTTTATTTCATTTTTAGTTTTAGTTTCTTAGCATGTGGAAACAGACGTCTTGTGCAATGACAATCAGGTTTTGGAAAATCGGTTATTTAGTTTTGGTATGTGCAGTGTAACGATCTGT
>JACEIK010001789.1:194495-205429 GCA_018107945.1 Datura stramonium | reverse complement strand
ATTTAATAATAAGGCATAATAATTAGTAACTCCAATAAGGTTTAAGTAAAACGTTACTGCCAGTAACGTTTTATATTTAACACCGTCAATCTCAGCTAATTTTTTTTTTTTACCTAATACGTTACTGTCAAGTACGTCATAAAATTTTTAAAAAATATATTATTTTGATGAATTAATTTAAATTGTGACTTATTTTGGTCAAAAAATTCATAAAATAACTTATCATAGAGTTTAAGTTTTTACATTCTCAGTCTAAATAATTTTTTACACTATCAAATCATTCAAGTAATATCTATTAATAAATTAAGAAAAACACATGCATGCTATCTTTTATAGCCAAACCTCATTATAACAACTATTTGTTATAACAAATTAAAATTTCACTATAATGACTATTCATTAAACTAGATTTTTTGCGTACTTTTTCTTATATTTGCCAAATTAGATCTAAATATCAAATGTCAATATACATATGTAAATAACACCTCATTACAACAGTCATAAAATTTTTAGACAAACACTATCATTATAACAAGATTTGACTGCATGACAGATAAAAATAACCCGATATAGTAAAAATTATCTACACCATCAATGTATAGTTCTTAAACTCTTATCTACAACAAGTAAAACTACTTGAAAAAAATAAGAAAACAACTTATTGCAACATGCTACATAAAAGTCTATAATTAAAAGTTAGAGAGTGGGTTTGATTTTTTTTTGCAACTTGCTAATTTCCCCCTCAATCTCTGCAAACCACTTATTTTTTGCTTAGAGCAAAATCATATTGATCCAAAAAAATAAAGCTTGAAAATGACCCTTTGTCCTATAGCAATCAATATTTTGTACATATCAAGATATGTATCAGCATAGCGTGGATACCATTAGTCAATGGTTATATATTGGGTGATTAAATAAATATTTCCATCGTCTGATATTATTTATTCACGTTACTAAAGTATATGTCTCAAATTTGTAGGAATAATAGCGCATTTGATTCTAAGTATTTATAACTTATATATCTTGATACTTGTAATACGTGATTAAGTATATTTTATTTTTATTTAGTTGATATGTGTGTTGTTGTTCCTATTATATAAAGAGTCAAGTGTCAAAAACACTCCTAAAATATTCAGGTATTTTGAGTTTTCTAGCCGAACTATCACCTGTTAACTTTTTCTACTTGGACTATCAACTATCAATTACTCACTTTTTTCACCTGAAATATCAGGTAGGAAAAGTGAGCAACTGATAGTTTAGGTGTATTTCGATAAATATTTAGTGATAGTTCAGGTACGAAACCCACGTACACCTCATAGTTCGAATATAAACTCAAAAAACCATGATACTTTAGGTGTGTTTTTCCACCCTTCAATCTTATATAAAAGATATATTACATTTCGCTTATTCGAAGAATCATATTTTTTTTTTCACATATGAAGTAATAGTGCACAATTCACCTAAGTAACTAAATGCATGATATAGTTGGTACATAATATTCATCAAATTGTGAAGATTCAGGAGGAGGGGCATTTGTCATTTTTCCATTTGAAATGGACCTTTTGCATCTCCAGTAAAGTTATGAAAGTTAGGAGTAAATTGCAGACTCATCAAATGTCAATTGCTTGCTTGGCCAGTTGATACGCTACTTGATTAGCCTCTCTGTAGCAATGCGAAGTTGGTAACATTTGCTCGACTCAAATTCACTTTTATATCATCTATGATGTTCTTCATCTTGAGATTTTCCCCTGCCCTTCTTTCTACCAATTGTTTGATGATCATGGAGTGCATTTCAAGGATCGATAAAGTTTTTATATTCGTGTTGAGCGCACCAGTTAGCTCCATATCTTGTTGCGTATGCCCAATGGGCCACCAAAGAAGTTCCAAACATATTGAGCGGCTTCACTTTTAATAAAAACATGATGAATAGTCTCATTATGAGGAGTCTTGCAACAACAATACTTGGACATAATATTGTTACCAAATCTACTTATAACACTATTAAAAGGGTAGTATTAGGAACTAATTGAGCTAATTGAATAGTGTCAAACAAACAGAGAAAATAGTACTGGAGAACTAAAAAGGAAGTTCTTATAAACAAAAGAGGAGGAGTTTAATTTAGAAATGATTTTTAGGAATAAGGCAAAGCTCATTTTTCCTATGCATAGTAATTCCAGGCCTAACATCTGTGTCAATGTCTTCTTTTTTCAACCCACAAGGTAACTCCCAATCAAATGCATAAAGAAGATTTGACAATGCAAGTTCCATAGATGCAACTCCAAGTGCAATCCCTGGACACCCTCTTCTTCCTGCTCCAAATGGAATTAGCTCATAGTCTTGTCCTTTGAAATCGATGTCGTTATTCAAGAATCTCTCAGGTATAAATTCTTCTGGATTTTCCCATATTTCAGGATCCCTTGCAATTGCCCATGGATTAACATGAATAATAGTTCCTGGCTGAATTTCATACCCTTCTAGTGTGGTTTTTTCCATTGATTCTCTTGGTATTAGAAGTGGACCTGGTGGATATAATCTAAATGTCTCTTTTATCACTGCTTTGAAATACGGCATATTTTGGATATCATCTTCATTCACAATGCCTTTGTTCCCAATTGTTTTCCTGATTTCTTCTTGGACTTTCTTCATGGATTGTGGATTCTTTATCAAGGCTGTCATTGCCCATTCTACTGCAGCTGCACTAGTGTCCGATCCAGCTACTAACACATTCTACACAAAAATTGACGGAAAAGAAGATAAAAATTGTCAATTCATGAAAAATTCTCAAGGCAATAATAGACACATTTGTGCTGCAAAATAGAGGTAACAAAATCCATTGACTTAAAGAAAATTTTGGAGGGGTTAAATCATAACTCATATTAACCCACCCATATATATTTGATCTAACCCGTCCATTTTTCACCTCTGCGTACGTATAAATCTACATAAACATATATAATGTATATGTATATATGTGTTATGTTGTATGTGAAGATGCATGTAGAAGTAGAGAAATTACCATGAGTAGTCCTTTGATATCATCAAAAGTGAGATCAATTGGTGTTGATTGCTCTTTCTTCAATTGAAGCAAAACATCAAGAATATCCCCTTCCATGGATTTGGGCCTATTGGGCTTCTGATGCTGTTCAATGTGTTCTTCATAAAACTCATCCAAATCTTTGAAAATTTTTTCGAGTCTATCTATCAATCCAGTAAGTTTATCAATCCAACTTAAATAAGGGAAAAAATCAGACACAAAAAAGCTAGCTGTCATAGCTTGAGCTTCAGGTAAAAGATAATCAAATTTCTTTCTTTTATGTCCTTCCTCATCATACCTAATACCAAAAACAACTCTACAAATAATTGTACTAGTAAGTGAAATCATTAAATTGCTCAAATTTGTGATTTGATAATTAGCAGCTTGTTGAGATATTTTCTTAATCATTCTTGAGACTTCATCTTCACGAATCGGATCAAAAAATTTAACTTTCTTGAGACTAAATAGATGAAGAATACTTATTTTTCTCATTTCTCTCCAACGGTCGCTATAAGGTGCAAAGCCAATATCATGACCATTGTAAGACATTTTTTGCTGGCCAAGAATAGAAGGTCTGCTGCAAAATACTAAATCTTGTGTCTTCAACACTTCTTTTGCTAATTTTGCTGAAGAAATTACAATCATTGGAGTAGAACCAAGTTTCAATGTGAATATTTTTCCATATTTCTTGGAAAGTTTCCAATAATAAATATGAGGGGCAGAATTATCATATTGATGTAAATTTCCAATGATTGGGAGACCTATAGGACCTGGTGGAAGATTGTTTTTTCCACTCTTTTTAGCTTTGGGAAGAAGAAAAATGAGAATAATAGGTAAGACTACAAAGAGGAGAAAGAGCACCATTTTGTTGTCTAATGGCCTAATTCATTTGATATATGTCTTATATAAATGAGTATAAATTATTGGTGGGTGATATAATTTTTTTTACTGACACGTATAGCATGAAAGAAACGTTTTTTCTACGGAACCAATCTTTTCGTTTACGGTCTAACATCTTTTAATTTTTTATTTCTTTGGAAAAATAGAATATCTTGTATACTTTTCTTGTTGTCTATTTTATTAAAAATAAATGTCAATTTTTATTTGTCCTGTTTAAAAAATTAAGACATAATTTATCATTTAGTTTCTAATTGATCTACCCTTATAAGCATTTTTCAATATATTACATTTTAAAGAGTGTGTCAAGTCAATAACAAATAAATAAAAATAGATGAAAAAAATATTTTCTCCGCTCCAAAATATTTGTCACTATTTTCTTTTTGAGAATCAAATAAAATAAACTTTAATTAATATTTTAAGATATACTTTCATCAATTGATATATATATGAGAAACTTGTAATTTATAATCCTTTTGTATAATTTTAAATAAAATAAAAAAAAGATAATTTATAGAGAAAAAGGACATTGCATTTATAACTCTCCTATCCAAGACCAGATCATGATTTGTGATATAGAAAAATTAGAGGACCAAAAATTGAAGCTTGAAAAGAAATAATAAACTGTCTTTAAAAGAAAAGAAGAAACACCCTATATTGAGATCATTTGCATTTCTGCCTCTAGTCTTTGTTGGTGTTTAATTTTTATTTTTTAAGATAAATTAAATTTTTGTGGGTTAGAAATTTTTATGTTTGGATCATAATATTTCATAAATTATATTTATGTTTTTAATTAAAGAAAATTTCTCTTTTTAGATATAAATTTGATTTCTAAGAACAAACATTAAAGATAAACTCATTTGAAGAATAAATCGTGCAATTAAATGACGCCTTTTAAGATTAGAATTCAAAATACAAATTTGTGCGGGTCTAGACCCCAAAGCCGAGATGATATTTTAATCGATGAACCCGGCCGCTACAAATATCATATTGGGATTGATGATATTATATATGTTTTAGAATTTTCCTACAAATATATACATGGTTCAAACCGGAAATTAGGAGGCCAAGAAAAGCGACCTTTTTAGGTATGGGTTTGAAAGCTGATTCGGCGACTTTTTGATTAATTTTATATTTATATTTAAAAATTCAATTGATATATATATATATTATCTTGAAAGTTCGTAAATTAAAATTGCGAGCTCTGTTCTCATTGTTCAATATAACGAGAGTGGTATATGAGTCTTCTTAAATTCGCTCACACGCTGCGCACACCGCACTTTGCACATACCGCCCACGCACTCATTTTTTATTCAATTAAAGAAAAAAGTTCTTGATATTGTTTTCATTGAAAGAAAAGAGTGCTCATAAATTAAAATTTTTGACTCTGTTCTCATTGTTCAATATAACGAGTGGTATATGAGTCTTCTTAAATTCGCCTCTTCACACGCACACGCACACGCACACGCACACGCACGCACTCACATTTTTTATTCAATTAAAAGAAAAGTTCTTGATATTGTTTGCACATTGAAAGAAAGAAGAGTGTGCTCTACTGATTTATCATCAAGAGCAGACCATTGAAGAGATTGATGGATATGTGGATAATTTATCATACAAAAATAAATAAAAGGGTATAATTGTATTTTTCGGAGGACTATTTTACATGTACGTAGATGATTTTATTTATATTTTTGATATATACATGTGTTTAATTAGGTATATATACATAGTCGACATGAATCATAGATAATTCTTAGGAATAAGACAGAGATTATTTTTCTTATGCATGGTAATTCCAAGTGTAACATCAGTATCTATGTCTTCTTTTTTCATCCCACGAGGTAACTCCCACTCAAATGCATAAAGAAGATTTGACAATGCTAGTTCTGTAGATGCAACTCCAAGTGTAATTCCCGGGCACCTTCTTCTCCCTGCTCCAAACGGTATTAACTCATAGTCTTGTCCCTTAAAATCAATGTCGCTATTCAAGAATCTCTCAGGTACAAATTCTTCTGGATTTTCCCATACTTCAGGATCCCTTCCAATTGCCCATGAATTAACATGAATAATAGTTCCTGACTGAATTTCATACCCTTCTAGCGTAGATTTTCCCATTGATTCTCTTGGCACTAACAGTGGAGATGGTGGATATAATCTAAATACCTCTTTTATCACTGCTTTAAAATACGGCATATTTTGTATATCATCTTCATTCACAATTCCTTTGTTCCCAATTGATTTTCTGATTTCTTTTTGGACTTTGTTCATAGCTTTTGGATTTTTCATCAACACTGTCATTGCCCATACTACTGCAGCTGCGCTAGTGTCCGATCCAGCAAGTAACACATTCTGTACAAAGAAGATAAATATTGTCAATACATGAGAAATTATATTCTCAAGGCAATAATGAACATATTTGTGCTACTTAATTATTACACGTATTTTTTTCAAAAAGCAAAATACAATAGGAGGGTAGGTTGTGTCTGAACAATAAGTTAGGTCGCAATTCGTTTTTACTCATTCATATTCGATTCAACCCGTTTATTTTTATTTTTAATTAAGCACTATTAAAAAAGATATTATTTTCCTATTGAAATTTCTCATTGAAAAATGTTAAGTGATTATTCCTATTGAAATCGGTAGAAAAAAATAATAATAGTGTGTTCACATATAAAAATTATGAAACTTTCCACTATTTCAGTGAGAATCTGTTTTTCACCATGCATTTTCCCAGTCATGAATTGGTTCGGTGGGAAAATCATGTTTTATAAAACAAATTTTCCATTGATGTGCAGTGGAAAAATCTCTATTTCTAGTACTGAAGTAAGTATCGATATATACATTACATGTATATGTATATAATTTATATGTGTGTGCGAGCACTGTGTAATAGTAGGTAGGTTTAAGACATAAAAAGAAATTACCATAAGAAGTCCTTTTATATCCTCCAAAGTGAGATCAATGGGTGTTGATTGCTCTTTTTGCAATTGAAGCAAAAGATCAACAATATCTCCTTCCATGGATTTTGGCCTATTGGGATTGTGATGCTGCTCAATGATTTCTTCATAAAACTCATCCAAATCTTTGAAGATCTTCTCAAGTCTATATGTCCATCCAGTGATTTTATCAATCCAACTAAAAGAAGGTAAACAATCAGAGACAGAGAAGCTAGCCAACATTGCTTGAGCCTCAATTAAAAGTTCATCAAATCTCCTCCTTTCATGTGCTTCATCATCATACCTAATACCAAAAGCAACTCTACAAATAATTGTACTTGTTAGTGAAATCAATATATTGCTCAAATTTGTAATTTGTGAAGTGATCGCTTGTTGAGATATTTTCTTGATCATTCTTGAGACTTCATCTTCACGAATTGAACTAAAAGATTGCACTTTCTTGAGACTGAACAAATGAATAGCAAACACTTTTCTCATTTCCCTCCAGTAGTCATTGTAAGGTGCAAAGACTATGTCACGACCATTGTAAGACAATTTTTGTTGGCTAAGAATAGAAGGTCTACTACAATATACTAAGTCTTGTGTCTTCAATACTTCTTTTGCTAATTTTGCTGAAGAAACCACAACCATAGAAGCAGAACCAAGTCTCAATGTGAATATTTTGCCATATTTCTTGGAAAGTTTCCAAAAATAGAGATGAGGGGTTAAACTATCAAATTGATGCAAATTTCCAATGAATGGGAGGCCTAAAGGACCTGGTGGCAGATTGTTTTTGCCACTCTTTTTGGCTATAGGAAGAAGAAAAATAAGAATGATAGGAAAGGCTATAAGGAGTAGAAAGAGCATCATTTTGTTTAACTTCACAAAAATACTAGTCTCTTCTATGCAAATGGATCTAATGAAAGAGTATATAACTTTTGTGTACTGATATCATTTTCAAAAAAGATAGACTAGCAGGTCTAATCATGACAAGTGAACTAGTTACTTAGTGAATAATAATCTATTTGACTAAACTTATTTTTTTATAAAAGTATTTGTTGGAAAAATACTTTCTAGAAAAAAAAAATTATTCTTGTCAAAAATTTTAAAAAGAAAAATTATTTTTTCAGCTACATCTTATTATTCAAAACCACTTATTTTTTCGTCCTAATAATTTGATAAACATCTCAACTATCTAAAGTAAATACTTTTTGAAAAAATAAAAATAAAACACTTTCATCTTTCCAAAAGTTTGATCAAAATGGACATAGCATTTATAGTTTCACCTATCAATGACCAGATCCTGAGATAAGAGGGGTTAAAAGTCTAGTAAAAATTGGAGAGTTGGATTTTTATTTATTTATTGCACAAAGTTGGTGAAGGCAGTAAATGATTTTGATATTTTGCACAAAATTGGTCAATAATTAAGAACTTTTACGTAAATGCTTTACTTCACATAATTTTTATCATTTCATATGAATCACATAATATGAAAGTGAAGTGGGGACCAAATGCAACTTGTTCATTAATTTCTTCCTCAACCTCTGCAAACCACTTATATATCTTTTTCTTTTATTTTCTTATTTTTTTTAGGCTGCAATAAGAAATTTCCACAAAAAAAATCAAGGTAATTGATGTACATTCCTTGATGTAATTGATATCTACAAAGAAAGACATTAAGTCAAGAAAGTCGCAGAGAAAAACTATAGTAAATGTGAAGCTTGAATATCTGGTACTCAATGTTGATATTTGTGATTCATATATATAATTAAGTACATTATATTTTATTGTATTGAGAGTGTATTAAAAATAAATTTTCTATTCTATAAAAATAGAGAACAGAGTAGTGGATGACTAAAGAAAGTCTTAACTACCAAAAGTGACAGAGGTGAAATAATATGAATTCAAGATTTAAATTCGTTATGATTTATTACAATAAGACTTATTTTAGATTCACATGTGAATCATTTAAAAATAACTTTTAGCTATAAGACAAAGTTCATTTTTCTTATGCATGGTAATTCCGGGCCTAACATTTGTGTCAATGTCCTCTTTTTTCAACCCATAAGGTAACTCCCAATCAAACGCATAAAGAAGATTTGACAATGCAAGTTCCATGGATGCAACTCCAAGTGCAATTCCTGGGCATCCTCTTCTTCCTGCGCCAAATGGAATTAGCTCATAGTCTTGTCCCTTAAAATCAATGTCGCTATTTAAGAATCTCTCGGGTATAAATTCTTCTGGATTTTCCCATATTTCAGGATCTCTTGCAATTGACCATGAGTTAACATGTATAATAGTTCCGGGCTGAATTTCATACCCATCTAATATGGATTTTTTCATTGATTCTCTTGGCACTAGGAGTGGAACTGGTGGATATAATCTAAATGTCTCTTTTATCACTGCTTTAAAATAAAGCATATTTTGAATATCATCTTCACGTACAATTCCTTTGCTCCCGATTGATTTTCTTATTTCTTCTTGGACTTTGCTCATGGCTTCTGGATTCTTCATCAAAGCTGTCATTGCCCATACTACTGCAGCTGCGCTAGTATCTGATCCAGCAACTAACACGATCTACATAAAGAAATTGACTCAATAAAACAGTAATTGTCAATCAAGGCCACAATACACACATTTTGTGTATGTGTGAAATAGATTAAGACATGAGAAATTACCATTAGTAGTCCTTTTATGTCCTCCAAAGTGAGATCAACTGGTGTTGATTTCTCTTTCTTTAATTGAAGCAAAAGATCAACAATATCTCCTTCCATGGATTTTGGCCTATTGGGATTGTGATGTTGTTCAATGAGTTCTTCATAAAACTCATCCAAATCCCTGAAATTCCTCTCAAGTCTATCTGTCATTCCAGTAAGTTTATCAATCCAACTTAGAGAGGGGAAAAGATCAGACACAAAAGAGATGGCCATCATAGCTTGAGCCTCAGCCAAAAGATAATCAAATCTCTTCCTTTCATGTGTTTCATCATCAAACCTAACGCCAAAAGCAACTCTACAAATAATTGTACTTGTTAGTGAAATCATTAAATGACTCAAATTTGTAATTTGAGAAGAAGCAGCTTGTTGAGATATTTTCTTGATCATTCTTGCTACTTCATCTTCACGAATTGGATTATATAATTGCACTTTCTTGAGACTAAATAGATGAAGCACACAAATTTTTCTCACTTCTCTCCAATAGTCACTGTAAGGTGCAAATGCTATGTCACGGCCATTGTAAGACAATTTTTGCTGCCCAAGAAGAGAAGGTCTAGTACAAAATGTTAAATCTTGTGTCTTCAATACTTCCTTTGCTAATTTTGCTGAAGAAACCACAACCACAGCAGTAGAACCAAGTTTCAATGAGAAGATTTTACCATATTTCTTGGAAAGTTTCCAAAAATAGAGATGAGGGTTTAAACCATCAAATTGATGCAAATTTCCAATGAATGGGAGGCCTAAAGGACCTGGTGGCAGATTGTTTCTGCCACTCTTTTTGGCTTTAGGAAGAAGGAAAATTAGAATGATAGGCAGAGCTACAAAGAGTAGAAAGAGCATCATTTTGTTTGTCTAATTGTCTAATCATGACTTGATAGGTCTTTTATAAATAGATCTTGTGTTACACTTTTCCCCTTTTTCTTTTTAAATTAAAAAATATAATTTTCATATATACTGACGGTATAAAAATTTATCTAATCATCTAAATATAAAACGGGTAATTTCAAGGGGAAGTTACATATTTTGCCGTTTGGTGAATTTTTTTTTACAAATATTAACTAATATTCATAATTTATACATTTGTCGATAATCTTTTTGAATGGACGGCTACTTAAATTAATTTTCCTAAGTTATTTGAGGAAGTTACATATTTTTTCCAAGCCTTCTTTAGGTTTCACCTCGTAACACTAATTTCTCTTATGATTTACGATATTACGATTATCTCATTAATCTTTTTTTTTTCTGACAGCAAATTTATTTGACCTATTATCAAAAATGAGAAAATAGCAATATAATCTGACTAATTTTTCCTTACTGATATATGTGAGAATGAACAGTGGGGTTGGA
>JACEIK010001789.1:135252-146625 GCA_018107945.1 Datura stramonium | reverse complement strand
AAAGAACATTATGTTTTGTATGTATTAAGATTTTGTACAGTTTTTCCCATTTATAATACTAGTAAAAGGAGCTGGAACTTTGGATCAATGGCTGTGATAATTTAATTAATGATATTTCAATAATATAAAAAAGGATTTGTCATTCAAAGGGAAAAGAACATTGCATTAGTAGTTTGACTTTTAGTATGAATTAAATTGGAGGAGATAAATGATTTTCAACCATTAATTTTCATGAAAGTGACACAGAAAAATTCACAGGCCACAATAATTAAAGCCTGAAAAATCCACATTATCCTGATCATATTTGTCCTTTTCTTTTAGACAAAGGCAATTTGATAACTGAATTATTAAATATCCGGATCATATTGTTTCCTTTCCTTTTAGAAGGGGAAGGAATAAACCAATAAACATCTAAGCTTTCGTGTAATCTATGTATTAAAATATTTTTTTCTCTAACTGAACTATAATCATCTATTCAACTAGATGTATTTTCATATATAGATGTGTAAATGATACAATATCGAATGCGAAATATTGAAACCCTAAGCTAAGAACAAAGAACGTACAGATAAAAGCTAGAGATAAGCAAGAAAATCAATTGGCGATAATGATAAAGATATCAAAACCTTCAATTGATTAAAATCCTAACAAGCACCTAAAAGAAATGGACCTCAAGGGAATTGAATTCACCTTGTAACCCGCTTGTCCAACAAACACCAACAAATTCTTCAACCAAACTCTCAAGTCTCTCAAGAAAATGATAATTCGATATTCATCCAAAACTAACTAAAATAAGTGAAGCTCAACTATTTATAGCCTATGCTAAGTTATTACAAAATAGGCCAAAAGTGGCTATTTGTGAAAATTGCAATGTAAGCCCTAGTTTGCAACTTAGGCTTTCCTTTCTTCTTCCCAAGAAATCATCAAAGCATAGAACCCCTTGCTTGGTATCAAGATATGTTCAAGCACCTCTATTTTCATGAATTGCCCTTGTACGACTTGGAGGTCTCAAACTTGGCTCCTTGTAGATGGTCTTGATACAACTTTATTTACATCATTCTCCCCTTGATGCAATTTGGTTGAAGCTTTTGTTGAGACTTGTTTGGAAAGGTGGATTGCAAGATGAAGTACAATTCCCTTGAGGTTCACTTGATAGTTTAGGTGTTTGGTTAGATTCCAATTAATAGAAGATTTTGGTTTTTTATAACCATTGTTGTCTATTAATTTCCATCTTTGTGTCTAGCTTTTATGTTTATCCCTTGTTCTTAGTTAGTGTTCATTTTCCGCGTTTTTATTCTTGTATCAGTAAAGAAATAAATGTTGGGTCTAACTCAACCTCAAAAGCTAGTTTAGGAGGGGAGGATTGTCCAAGTCCTTATAAAGAGACCACCCATCTCATTAACCATCGATGTGAGACTTTTTTCACTATTCAACATCCCGCCTTACACCCAGGGCCGGTCATCTGGTTCATGGGCAACTTTTATTTGGGGACCCAACATCGGATGGGATGGTGCGTGGGCAATTTTAATTTGGGAGTTCAACATCGGATAAGATGTGTTCTGTTCTGATACCATGTAAAGAAATGAATCATGGGCCTAACTTAACCCCAAAAAATAGCTTATGAGGGGAGGATCGCCTAAGTTCTTATAAAGAGACCACCCATCTTATTAACCACCGATGTGAAACTTTTTTCACTCTTCAACAAGATGATGATAGTTCAAGTAAAAAAAAACATCTAATAGTTGGGATGTGAAACTCGCCAAAAAGAAATAGTTCGAATGTGTTTTTGACCATTATAAATCTCTTTTAATTAACTAGGAAAGGAATCTGTTGAGTGTTGACAGATCCTAGTATTCCTCTGTTCATACTTTTTGGTACCTAGCTTTCCAAAGTTAATTCTCAACTAACAATATTATGTGTGATCTGAAGGAGGATTTTATTAGAAATTGTCAGTAGCATGTTTTTCAACACCAAGTATATATATGCAAACATATACTAAGAATAGTATTACCATTCACATTTATGCATAACAAATATACTCAAAATAGCTCTTCCAAATTTTGAAAGCAGTTTTCCCTGAAGCCAACTCTCAGACAAAAAAAAAAAGGAAAAAAAAAAAAAGAGGGGGCTTCCTCTTAAACATTTCAAAAGCTACTGAATTAGTCTGAACTCGTAACTACTAGTCCATCTCCACAACTCTGCTTACCATCTTTACCAAGATAGTAGACTTATTTATTTAGTCGATCATTAGGATTGGAGGTTTGGTTTATGTTCTTCTTCTTTGAAATCTTTTGTTATTTATTAATATACGAGGCAGGGGTTAATGTCAACCCTCTTCCACGACACCCCCGGGAAGTGAAAGTCTGAGAGGATGAATTTATATTTTTTTTTAAAAAGTTTTTTTATTTTGTAGAAAGTTGCTGAAGGCAAATGCTTTTCCACCCAATTCAAGAATTCAAACATTTTATGTAAATACTATACTTACGAACCATATGATATAGTTACAAATGGAAAGCATGAAAGTGAAGTGGGAGCAAATATTAGTGGAATAATAGGTAGCAACTATCACACGCGAATTCAAAATTTAAAGTTTATAAATTCTTATAACGATCTCAAATTAGTATCAATACTAACTAAATTCACGATGAAATATTCATAAATATTTAATTAATCTTTTTAATATATTTATACGAATTGAAAAAAACAACTAATAAGTTCACATGAACAGTAGACGATACTCTAGATCAGTACCTATCACTCAAATCATTTCTGCAACTTGTTAATTAATTTCTCTCTCAACCTCTGCAAACCACTTAACTTCTTCAATTTCAACAAGAAATCTCCAAAACAAATTAAGGTACGTATACTTACCTGGAAATACATGTGAGTCATGAAAGTGAAATTGGAAAAGGAAAAAAAATAAGAAAAAAAAATTTGTTGGAATAAACATGCTACACTAACAATGTCCATAAACAGAGGAATACTACTACTATTTTTAGGATTTGTCAACAGATTTTTTTCATGGTTAAAATCACCATTGGGTTGGGATCTATGTTGCTCGAACTATTTAGAAACGCTAGCTGATGGATGTGTGTCTGATTTTTCAAAAATAATGCACTTTTGGAAAGTCCAAGCAATATAGATTATATTTTTTTTCCTCTCTCTCTCTTTTAATTATTGGAGATATTTTTTTACTTTAATTTTTTCGGGTATGTGATTGCGATTAGCTTACCATCAAGGGTTGTGGTTGAGTGGTAAGTACTTCTCTATCCTTAACTAAAGACCTTGAATTCGAGTCTTAGATATGGAATCATCTTTGATATGGCTCTATTTTTTGCTTGTTAATTTACATGGCAGGGGTCTATGTCAAATTCTCCTTCACCCCAAGGAGGATTTAATTGAAAAAATGATAGTTATAAAATAATACGACCATATAGTAAACATGAACAACAAACGAAAGCAAACGTATTTAATTTATTTAAACAACCGAATTTGGTGTTCTTTAATTTCTAGTGATAATTTCTAGGAACAACGCACAATGGTTTATTCTTACGCATGGTAAGTCCGGGCAAAACATCAGTGTCAATATCTTCTCTTTTCATTCCACAAGGCAACTCCCAATCAAAAGCATAAAGAAGATTGGAAAGTACAAGTTCCACAGTTGCCACACCAAGTAAAGTAGCTGGGCACCCTCTTCTACCTGCTCCAAATGAAATCAATTCAAAGTTTTGGCCCTTGAAATCAATATCGCTATTTAGGAATCTCTCGGGTATAAATTCTTTTGAATTGTCCCATATTTCAGGATCCCTTGCAATAGCCCAAACGTTAATATGAATTATAGTTTTTGGTTTAATTTCATATCCCTCTAGTATGGATTTTTGCATTGTCTCTCTTGGCATTAACAACGGACCTGGTGGATACAATCTAAATGTCTCTTTTATCACAGCTTTGAAGTATGGAAGAGTTTGGACGTCATCTTCATTCACTATGGACTTTTTCCCAACCGCTTCTCTAATTTCTGCTTGAACTTTCTTCATGGCATTCGGATTTGCTATCAAGGCTGTCATTCCCAAATTAATGTAGCTGCCGTAGTGTCTATTCCACCAATTAGTATATTCTGCAAGAGAAAATGGGAGGATAAAATTAAATGCAACATTGTCATATCAATTTAAATTGGGGTTAATTACACGAAAGGTTACTCAACTATGTACAGTATGATATCAGGACGGAAAATCATCCAAACTTACTTGCATGTGCACTTTTTAACATCTACTATGATTAGTTGGTACGAATTTTCACTTCGATCTGTTAATTAATTTTCGTAAGGTTAACTATTTAGCTAGGTATAAGTGACCGATATAAGCAAATATTTGCCAGCACCTGATACATAAAATAAACAAAAATAGAGTAGTTCATTACCATGATAATAGCCTTTATGTTGTCCAAAGTAATATCGATTGGAGTTGATTTCTCTTTCTTCAAATGGAGCAAAAGATCAATAATATCTCCTTCCATGGATTTTGGCCTGTTGGGATTGAGATGCTGTTCAATGAGTCCTTCCTAAAACTCATCCAAATCTTTAAAATTCTTCTCAAGTCGATTTATTTTTCCAGAGAGTTTATCAATCCATCCCAAGAGAGGAAAATAATCAGACACAAAAAAGCCTGCTAGCATTTCTTCAATCACTCTTAAAAGTTCATTGAATTTCCTCTTTTCACTTGTTTCTTCATCGTACCTAATACCAAAAGCAATTCTACAAATAATTGTAGTTGTTAGTGAAATCAATATACTGCTCAGATTGGTAATTTGTGAAGTAGAAGCTTGTTGCGAGATTTTCTTAATCATTCTTGAGACTTCATATGTACGAATAGGACTAAAATATTTCACTTTGTTGGGACTAAATAAATGAACAACAGAAATTTTTCTCATTTCTCTCCAACGGTGATTGTAAGGTCACATGGCAATATCTTGATGATTGTAGGACAATTTTTGCTGGCCAAGAATAGAAGGTCTACTACAAAATGCTAAATCTTGTATTTTTGTTACCTCTTTTGCTAGATTTGCTGAGGAAACTACAATCATTGGAGTCGAACCAAGTTTCAATGAGAAGATTTTTCCATATTTCTTGGAAAGTTTCCAAAAATAGAGATGAGGGGTTGAGCTATCAAATTGATGCAAATTCCCAATGAATGGGAGGCCTAAAGGACCTGGTGGCAGAATGTTTTTTCTATTCTTTTTGGCTTTAGGAAGAAGGAAACTGAGAATAACGATGATAACAAAGGCTACAAAGAGTGGAAAGAACATCATTTTTATTTTTTTTGGCAAAGTCACTTGAAATGTCTTTCTATATTCTTGTAATAAAATTCTATTCAGTTTCTTTCATTTATAGTAGTAGTAAAAGGAGGTGGGACTTTGGATCAACGGCTGTGATAATATCAAAAGAAAAAATATACATATTTATGATATTTAAAATATATACAAATAGAAAGAAATTTGTAATTTAGAGGTGGTTTAAGTTTTAGTATGAAAAATAAAATTGGAGGAGAAAATGATTTTCAACCATTAATTTAATATTCTAAACATGATTTTTTTTGTATGGTGATTTTCATGAAAGTATTAATGTGACGCCCGTGAAGGGGCAGGCCGACAAGGGAGGGTCAAAGAAAAAACTTACAGACTTGTAGGCTGACAAGCTTCTAAAGAAGGGGAAAAAGTTACAACATATGCAAATCTCACTATAAGAAATAACGCAAGTTCATATAATATGCGCGCTTTTAGCCTCAGTGATGACATAGCCAAGGGACAAATATATGAGGGTTATGGCGAAAGCAGACAATATGTGTTGTACACTTAGGTTATTGGGCGAAAATTGAGTAACTTTTTAAGTGAACTATCTTAAACTGAGTGATTTTTGGGTGATAAAATAAAGCTTAATGACTTTCTAAGTAAACTACTCTAAATTAAGTGATCATCTAAGTATTATCTCAATAAATCGAGGAGCAAATATAAGTGGTGAAGGCGGGGCAGATGTCTATCACCTATTCAAGAATTCAAACACTTATGTAAATACTCTTATACNATAAATTCACATAAACATATTCATAAATGACACTCTAGCTAGATCCGCCCCCACCTATCACTCAAATCAACTTTTACACAACTTGTTAATTTCTCCTTCAACCTCTGAAAACCACTTAATTTCTTTTAATTTCAACAAGAAATTATCTCCAAATTAAACAAATTAAGTACTTAACTTGATGTAAACTGATTCCTACCTGGAAATACATATAAGTCATGATAATGACATAGAAGAATCATAGGCTGTATTTTATGAAGGATGAGTTTTATAGCATGTGTTTTTATAGATAATGAGGACCATTTGTGTATGCAGCTAGCTCTTCACTAACTGGTTCATCTGAATCGGGTTGTATTTTCTATGAGGCATATATTTATACATAAAATTTTCAATATAATTAAAATATTTTTAAAAAAAAATATTAAATTTGAACTTATAATTTTAAAATATAATAAGTTTAATATGAAAAATTATAACATTTATAACAACTAGAGGAGTCGTTAATTAATTTATTCAGAAGTTAATTTGAAGCACTACCATAGAGCCAATGTACAAGGTTTTTTCTTTTCTTTTTTTTTTTGGAATCATGTATTATCTCAAGTAAAAACCTACGAGTCGGGTTACAAGTTTATGAATTACGAACTTGCTGCGAACGTAATTCGTTTTACTGTGTAATTAAATACTTTGAAATCTTTTGCTATTTAATAATTAATATTCGAGGTAAGGGTTAATGTTAATCCTCCCCATGAAAGGTAAAGGCAAATGTTTTTCACCCATTCAAGAAATTCAAACATTTTATATAAATACTATACTACTCATATTTTTTTCTTTTTTAATATTTCATACGAACATATGACATATAGTTATAAATAGAAAGTATGAAAGTGAAGCAGGAGCAAATATAAGTGGAATAATAAATTAGTATTAGGCAGTTTAAAATTTAAAATTTATAGAGATTTTTATAACGATTCAAAGTTAAAATACGATACTAGGGTGAATTCACGATTAAATATTTATAAATATTTAATTAATTTTTTAATATATACACAAATAGGGATTGAACAAAAACTAAAATATTCACATGAACCATAGACGATACTCTAGATCGGTCCAACTATCTACCATTATTTTTGCCTGATATCTCATATTTCATATTAGAAAGACCGGACTAAATACGGATTTATATCGGAAAGTCTCATATTCGGAGGTAAAATGCTCCTTATTAAAGATGGTTCCATATTCAAGGCTTGTATTCTGGGACTCACAGTTAAGAATAAGTCTGAAGCAATATGATAAGCGGCTAACGATCAGCATCTTACAAAAAAGAAGTAAAAGATATCTCTTATAATAATAATTAAAAAGAAAATCTTTACAAAAATTTACGCGTGTTATCTGTTATGTTATAATTCAACATAAAACCAAAATCTTCAGAGAAAAGCATTGTATAATAGGTGTATAAATTTTAAACACCTTGAGTTGTACCCAACTCCAGTCAATCCCGACCTATATTGCTTTCGGACTTTTCAAAGGTACATTATTTTTAGGAGATTCGATACACATCCATCAGCGTTTTTAAAGAGTCAGACGACATAGATCCCAATCCCCAACCATACTAAATTTTTATCCCAATGGTGATTTTAACCATGAAAAAAATCTGTTGACAAATCCTAAAAATTAGTAGTATTCCCCTGTTTGGCACTTTTGGTACCTAGCTTTCCAAAGTCCTCATTCAACAATATTATGCTTATTCGCCGTAATTAATTTAGCACGATTTAGTACTTTTAGAATATGATTATTTTCATTATTATTTATTAATTAACAATATTTGTCTATGCGATTTCATTATCTTTTTTAATTGAATATTTTAGTGCAATATCATCACTTATCTCATATTTTGTGTTATTTTAATTAAAAGCCAATAGATAGTTGTATGTCTTGAATGAATATTTTATCGGAAAAAAAAACATAAAACCTGAGAAAATCGAAAAATCAAAAAAAATTCCGAAGTTAAATCCGACTTTTATTAATTTGATTTGATTTATAAATTTAAAAACTACGAATAATTTGATTTGATTCTTCAATGTATAAAACATGAAGATTTTAAAGAGAAATTTTATATAGAAATAACTACTTCATTACAAGTCTACAAGGAAAAATGACATGCATAAAATCGTACGACCATATATTAAACATGGATATTAATTTATACACCAGGTTTGATCTTGTTCAATTTCTAGTAATGATTTTGAACAAGGCACAAGGATTTTCTTATGCATAGTAAGTCCAGGCAAAACATCCCAGTGTCAATGTCTTCCTCTTTTCATTCCACAAGGCAACTCCCAATCAAAAGCGTAAAGAAGATTGGAAAGTGCAAGTTCCACGGTTGCCACGCAAGTGCGTCTTGCAGGCGTGCTGCTACCTTAGCTCGAATGGAATTAGCTGAAAATTTTAGTAGCAAATCAAATATCGTTATTCAAGAACCTCTCGGGTACAAATTGCTTACGGATTTTCCAGTAGTCGAGGATCCTTACCCAATAGCCCAAGCGCTAACATGAATTATAGTTTTTGGTTTAATTTCATATCCCCCTAGTACGGATTTTTGCATTGTCTCTCTTGCTAGTAACAACGGGCGAGGTGGATACAAATCTAAATGTCTCTTTGTCTTTCTTTAAATATGGAAATTTTTAGATGTCATCCTCATTCACAATGGACTTCTTTTAACGATTCTCTAATTTCTGCTTGAACTTTCTTCATGGCATTCGGGTTCGCTATCAATGCTGTCATTGCCCAAATTATTACAGCTGCTTAGAATCCGTTCCACCAACTAACATATTCTAACAATCTAAATGTCTCTTTTATCACTGCTTTAAAATATGGAAGATTTTGGATGTCATCCTCATTCACAATGGACTTCTTTCCAACCGATTCTCTAATTTCTGCTTGAACTTTCTTCATGGCATTCGGGTTCGCTATCAATGCTGTCATTGCCCAAATTATTACAGCTGCGCCAGAATCCGTTCCACCAACTAACATATTCTACAAGAGAAAGTGGGAGGATAAAAGTAAATGCAATATTGTCATATCAATTGAAGTTTGGGTTAATTACACGAAAGGTCACTCAACTATATTATAAAAAATCATCCAAACTTACTTGCATATATGCACTTCTTAACATGTAATCATGATAAATTGGTATGAATTTTCACTTTGATCTATTAATTAGTTCTTAAGATTAACCATTTAATTAGCTAAGTATAAGTGACCCACATGAGCAATTATTTACCAGCACCGACGATATATAAAATAGACACAAATGGAGTAGTTCATTACCATGATAATAGCCTTTATGTTGTCCAAAGTAATATCGATTGGAGTTGATTTCTCTTTCTTCAATTGGAGCAAAAGATCAATAATATCTCCTTCCATGGATTTTGGCCTGTTGGGATTGAGATGCTGCTCAATGAGTCCTTCATAAAACTCATTCAAATCCTTAAAATTATTCTCGAGTTGCTTTATTTTTTCAGAGAGTTTATCAATCCATCCTAAGAGAGGAAAATAATCAGACATAAAAAAGCCTGCTAGCATTTCTTCAGTCACTTTTAAAAATTCATTCAATTTCCTCCTTTCGCGTGCTTCTTCATCGTATCTGATACCAAAAGCAATCCTACAAATAATCGTAGTTGTTAGTGAAATCAATGTACTACTCAAATTTGTAATTTGTGAAGTGGCAGCTTGTTGAGATATTTTATTGATTATTCTTGAGACTTCATCTTCACGAATCGGACTAAATGATTGCACTTTCTTGAGACTAAATAAATGAAGAACACAAATTTTTCTCATTTCTCTCCAACGGTGATTGTAAGGTGACGCGCCAATATCTTGACCATTGTAAGTCAACTTTTGCTGGCCAAGAATAGAAGGTCTACTACAAAATACTATATCTTGTGTCTTCAATACTTCTTTTGCTAATTTTGCTGAGGAAACTACAATCATTGGAGTCGAACCAAGTTTCAATGAGAAGATTTTTCCATATTTCTTGGAAAGTTTCCAATAATAAAGATGAGTAGTTAAACTATCAAATTGATGCAAATTCCCA
Source organism: Datura stramonium (assembly GCA_018107945.1). Lineage (NCBI taxonomy): Eukaryota > Viridiplantae > Streptophyta > Magnoliopsida > Solanales > Solanaceae > Datura > Datura stramonium. The sequence goes on along the minus strand of JACEIK010001789.1, from coordinate 136,453 downwards.
ATGAATGGAAGCCCTAAAGGACCTGGTGGAAGAATGTTTTTTCCATTCTTTTTGGCTTTAGGAAGTAGGAAACTGAGAATAATGATGATAACAAAGGCTACAAAGAGTGGAAAGAACATCATATCTTTTGGGCAAAGTCACTTGAAATATCTTTTATATCTTGTATTAAAATTTTCTACCGTTTCTTTCATTTATAGTTAAAAAGTAAGGGTGTGTTTGGTACGAATTAAGAAAAATATTTTGAGCCACCCTAGTTCTTTTTTCATATTTCCTTTTTGATGTTCCACAATTTTGTATAATTGTATCATATGTCAATAATATATAGGAGTCCTCCTACTATAGGTGTATGATAGTTAGGTCCTACTAACCACCCCCACCCTCCTCTATAATATAAATACGGAATATTAAAAAATTACAAGTTTAAAGCAGTTAATAATATAAATCCGCCTTTACATACCATCTTTAGCAAGATAGTAGACTTATTTAGTCGATCATTAAGATCGGAGATTTGGTTTATGTCCTCCTCGATTCTTTGAAAATATACGACTTAGGGAGTTAATGTCAATCCTCTTCCTTAATCCTACCTCCTAAAAGTCTGGGAGGATGAATTTATTTATTTTTTTAAGAAAAAAAATTGTTATAAATGGAAATACTCTATACTTCTCATATTTTTGTTCTTCTTGTATTATTTCATAGCAACCATATAACATAGTTATAAATGGAAAAAAAAATAGTTACTGATGGAAAGTATGAATAAAGTGAGGTGGGAGCAAATATAAGTGGAACAATAGCAGTATCTACGCCGTCCCTGGGTATTCAAGATCTGAAGTTTACAGATTCTTATAACGATTTCGAGTTAATATATCATAATAATTAAGTTCATAATAGAATATTTAATAAATTTCTTAAAACATATAAAATATACGAACGAAAACTAATAAGTTCACGTAAACATACTCATAAATAACACTCTAGCTAGATCCGTCCTCACCTATCACTCAAATCAACTTTTACGCTTGTTAATTTCTCCCTCAACCACTAGAAAACCGCTTAACTTCTTTTAATTTCAACAAGAAATCTCCAAAAAAAATTAATACTTACCTTGATGTAAAATGATTCCTACCCTGTAAATACATATATAAGTCATGATAATGACAGAAAAATAAATGGTTGTATATATGGCGTATTTTATGATGGAGAT
>JACEIK010001789.1:125079-135090 GCA_018107945.1 Datura stramonium | reverse complement strand
TTTTTAAAATACATTAATGAATTTAATATGAGAAAAACTTAAAAGATTGAATTCATCACGTTTAGTTCTAATTGTTAGTGAGAATGTTTTCTACTTTCCAAATCTGTCTGATGATGAAGGTTTGTTTACTGTTAATTGGAGTAGTGTTTGGTATATGTTGCAACAAACATTGCAAAAAATAAGGGCAATAGGGAGGAATTTATATAGACAATTATGAATTACCCGCATAACGAACATGGAATTGAAAAAAGAAAAACAAACCAATTATTTTGTCTTTCTTCAATCTATTAGATTAAATTTATCTCTAATACGTTAAGGACATATTTGATCTCTTCTAAAAAGAGAAGAAAAAAATGATATGTGAATAAAGATGCATTTCATAGCATCGAACACATTATCTGTAATAAGTTTCAATTAATAAAATGCATTAATTACTACCAGTAGCATATTATTTATTTATTTATTGTGCATGCAGAACACAACATCACTAGGACTTCGGGAAGTGAAAGACAAATTCATGATTTAGAATCAGTAAGTTTAGCATGAACATAATTTTATTGTATGTATATGTTCTAAATATGCTTTGAACCTACATACATGATTTCAACTAATTAACTCGCCCTATATCCATATCTGAGTGTAGTTTAGAGATAATTTATAGGAATAAGGCAAAGATCTTTCTTTTTATGCATTACAAATCCAGGCCTAGAAGTTATGTCAATGTCCTCTTTCCTCATGCCACAAGGCAACTTCCAATCAAATGCATAAAGAAGATTTGACAATGCAAGTTCCACCGTTGCAACCCCAAGTGTAATGGCTGGGCATCCTCTTCGTCCAGCTCCAAATGGAATAAACTCAAAGTCTTGTCCTTTGAAATCAATGTCGCTATTCAGGAATCTCTCAGGTATAAATTCATCTGAATTCTCCCATATTTCAGAATCTCTTGCAATAGCCCAAAAATTAACATAAATTGTGGTTCCTGGTTGAACTTCATATCCTTCTAGTGTGGATTTTTCCATTGATTCTCTTGGTAGTAGGAGTGGACCTGGTGGATATAATCTGAATGTCTCCTTTATCACTGCTTTGAAATAAGGCATGTCTTGAATGTCATCTTCATTCACAATGCCTTTTTCCCCAACTGATTGTCTGATTTCTGTTTGAACTTTCTTCATGGCGCTTGGATTCATCATTAACGCCGTCATTGCCCATACAATTGCAGCTGCGCTAGTGTCAGATCCTGCAAGTAACACATCCTACAAAGAAATTGACACAGTAAGATATTACCTATCGGATATGTTTCCCCAACAGCACAACAATTACTATTACTATGTTTCCATTCTGCTCAAGTTTGGGTCAGTTATATGAATATTTCCTTCTATATGATCACTCTATTTAAATGACAGTCTAATATTATATTTTTTTAAAAATTAAAAACATGAACTCTGACAAGGAAAGAGGGTCTCTCAAACACAAAGTTCTCAATATTTTCTATCGACGCATAAATCTCTAATAAAACTAAAAACTCCTAACAAGCATTGGACTCCAAGGACATGTACTAACATACCTATAACTCCACCTATATGAAATTGCTCAAAGTGTTACCTCGAGCAGGATAAAGGAGGAGGATTACGATAGGTTGACAGCAAGTGTGTGTGTGTGCAGGTAGGTTTTAAGACATAGAAGATTACCATGGAAAGTGCTTTTATATCCTCCAAAGTGAGATCGATTGGTATTGATTTCTCTTTCTTCAATTGGAGAAAAAGATCAAGAATGTCCCCTTCCATAGATTTTGGCCTATTGGAATCAAGATGCTGCTCAATGAGTTCTTCATAAAACCCATCCAAATCCTTGAAAATCCTCTCAAGTCTATCGGTTAATCCGATAAGTTTATCAATCCAACTTAAAGAAGGAAAAATATCAGACACAAAAAAACTAGCCAACACTGCTTGAGTCTCAGTAAAAAGTTCATTAAACCTCTTCCTTTCATGTGCTTCATCATCATCCCTAATACCAAAAGCAACTCTACAAATAATTGTACTTGTTAGTGAAATCACTATGCTGCTCAAGTTGGTGATTTGTGAAGTGGCAGCTTGTTGAGATATTTTCTTGATCATTCTTAAGATTTCATCTTCACGAATTGGACTAAACAATTTCACTTTCTTGTAACTAAATAGATGAAGAATACTTATTTTTCTCATTTCTCTCCAATATTCATTGTAAGGTGCAAAGGCAATATCATGACCATTGTAAGACAATTTTGACAGGCCAAGAGTGGAAGGTCTGCTACAAAATGCTAAATCTTGAGTCTTCATTACTTCTTTTGCTAGTTTTGCTGAAGAAACTACAACTATTGGAGTAGAACCAAGTTTCAGTGAGAAGATTTTTCCATACTTCTTGGAAAGTTTCCAAAAATAGATATGAGGGGCTGAACTATCAAATTGATGCACATTTCCAATGAATGGTAAACCTAAAGGGCCTGGTGGCAGCCTGGTATTTCTACTCATTTTGTCTTTGTGAAAAAGAAAAATGAAAATAATAGAAAGAGCTACTAGCATTAGAAAGAACATCATTTTGTTGTCCCAACTTCACAAAATACTAGTCACTTGAAACGTCTTATGTATAAATGGATCTTGGATTAGACTTTTCTTAGGCTGTATTCTGTAACGGAGATAGAGTTTTATAGCACATGTGGCGCATGGACTATGAGGACCATATAATTACCCGTATCGGATGTTTACACNGTTTACACTAATATTATATATATACATGTACATGTGTTTGCACATAGATTTTTCCCACTTAATTGTAGTTAATTATTATATATTTTTGCTTCATTAAATCAGTTAACCACGGTAAGTCATATAGTTTGACGTAAACACCTGATCGAAACCCAAAACAGTACTATTTGGATAAAAGAATGGAATTATAGTCCAGGTGCACGAAAGCTGACTAGAAGCCCTTGGAGGAATATCATATGAAGCAACATGCAGGAGAAATAGGAGATGGTCAAATTCTCCAAAACGCAAAAAAGGCCATATATTTTGTTAAATGTATGCCCAAAGCAGTAATCTATGCATCCAAATATACATGTAGAAACAAGAATACTCCCCCTGCAGTTGAAACATTTTGTCTAATTAAGGAGTTCAAACGCACAGCCTAAAGGGGAAGAATATATATATAGCCGAATTCATGCAACAAAGAAATTACGCGTCTTGATGTACTGAAGAACAGCAAACAAATGGTACCCAATATGGTTTCGACTTCCTCTTTTCCTTCTTGATGTCAACTGGATACCTTGCGGGAGAATTCCATTCTTTCTCCACCTCCTTACTGGCAGCTGTTGGTGCCTCTGAACTCAGAATCGAGTTCACTGTCGTTGTCTTGGTACTGGCAGTTTCATCTTTCTTGTTAACTGAGGGAGGCACTTGTTTTGCATTTGGAGATCTGGCTTCACCAAGTAGATTTTTCAAGGGAGTGTGTTGCTGCTTCCCTGTGCTCCAGTTAGTTACTTTTGCAATTATCTCCTCATTCTTCTTTCTCCCTTGAGATTCATTCACCACATTGGTAATAGAAGGGAACCACCCTGCTTTCAGAGCTTCCGTTTTCGGCTGTTGAGTGTTCAGCTGTGTTTCAATCTCAGAAGCAGTGGCTTTCTTGTTAGCGCTTTCACCCGATTCAACTAATGTCATGAAAGACGGAGGCTCATAAACATCCGACTTATCAGGATGGCACTCCTCAGCTCCAGAAGTTGGTTTCTGCAAGTCATGCTCCAACTTCTCCAGACCTCGAGTATCAGTTGTTTCGGCATCAGGAACAGCTGCCGACTCGGACTGAGTAGAAAAAACTGTTTCATAACAAATAGTAGAATATATTAGAATGGAAGAAAATACATCCTCAAGCTTAGAGATAAAAACCTCATTTTGAACCTTTTTACAACGAAAAAGGGCAACCAAAATTGACTTCCAAAAAGTTCTTTTCATCATTCTATATATCTATTACAGAGGAAACAGAAGTGATTATACCTGATACAGAACCCCAGTTGGCATCCAAGCTATCAGCTCTGCTGCTCGATGTCATTGGTGTATCCACTGCAGAGAGAGTGTTGTTCTGTTTTATGAGCTTGTCATCACCCTCATTCTGTGAGGCTGATGATATGACACCAGTGGCACTTTTAAGGCCATCTCCTGCATGGAAGCAATCGACAACACGACTGTTCAAATCAGTATCGACAAGCAAACCAGTGGGCTCTTTCACATCACAATCACTGATTACTTTGGGATCCAATCCAGTAGCACTTGCAGACTCCAACGCTTTGGCATCGGTGCTAATTGTGCTGTCTCCGGAGTTATCAACAACGTGACTGTTCAAATCAGTATCGACAAGCATACCACTGGGCTCTTTCACATCACAATCACTGATTACTTTGGGATCCAATCCAGTTGCACTTGCAGAATCCAATGCTTTGGCATCATTGCTAATTGTGCCGTCTTCGGAGGCTTCATGAAAAATTTCTTCCCTGCTTTTGTGCACAGTTGTGTCTGTCAAAATAGCACAGTCGTTATGTCCTCCAACTGGGCAGATAGTTTTATCAACTTCAGAAACTCCTACCAGCTTTTCCTCAGTCTTTTCTTGCTCAGTACTGACCTTTTCATGTTCGTCATGATCACTTCCTCCAAGAGTGACCATAGTTTGATTAACTTCAGATAAACAAGAGGTGTGTACAAGGGTTGTTTGATTGTTTGCACGAAGCTCATTTTCTGGATGTCCACCCTTGTTCTCCTCTGCCATGGTAGAACTTGTTTCTTCAGTTCTTCCAATTACAGGATCATCAACTTTTGTTACTTGCTTGACTTCTTCCTGATGAGATGAAATAACGGTGTTCATATCTGAGTGGTCTGCTGGGGTACCTGAAGTAAGAGAATCCTTTAAAGAGTCTTCAGGTTCTCGAAGACCACTGGAGTTCGAAATACTCGACACTCCACACTCGAAGGTATTTGGATTGGATGATAATCCGCTTGAATCCGTTTTACCCTCTGCGGAGACCGCCACCTTTTCTTCACTAACCTGATCCCCTGAAACATCCAAAGCTACCAAGGAAAAGCTTCCATCACACCTGCCAGTGTCCGCAAAAGATTGAGTCACCTCTGATGCAGCAACAGCGTCATCTTTTGCAGAGAAAATTTCTTCAGAAGAGCCTAGATCGAATGGAAAACTAGATTTGAATTTATTGTAGTCTTTAAAATCCTTAAGCAGTTGAGGGTTGTCTAATGCAGGTAAATCTTTTGCCAAAGACACCACATGCACATCTTCCGTTCCTTCCTCAGCTTTGAATGAGTCAGAAAGCTCCATTTGACTACCGCCGTCTATTTCATTAGATGAAACAGCTTTTGATTCCAATATAGGTGCATAAGGTGAAAGGTCAGCGGAGATTCTCTGTTTGTCCTGCTCCACCTTATCTAGTTGCTCATGCTCCTTATCAACATTCGCACCATCTAAAGATTTAACTTCAGAAAAGTTCAATTTCAAGTCTGCAGAAACGGGATTTTCTCTCTCTTTATGCTGTAGTTCGGCTTCATTGGGAATACTATCTGTGGCTTGCACCTCTGCCTCAAGTAACTTAGACTCCACAATTGAAAATTTTCCATTTGCATCAAGTAAATCAGATGACAAGCTTAAAGGGTCTGAACTTTTTCCGTCTGCCTCCTGTGGCTTTGACTTATAATTTTCATTATTCGACATTTTTTCATCTGTATCAGATACCATTGATTGAGACACTTCGACAGAAGCCTCAACAGCATCAACTAAACCTTCACTGGCATTAATATCTTCTATCCCCTTCAAATCATTTGGCTGGCTGGAAAACATCTGCACTTGTTTGGCTTCAATAGATTCAGTTGCATTCATCTCCTGCACAGAAGCATCCCCTGGGATCTCGGATTTAATAGGGCTGGAGTCCAATTGTAAGTCGACAGGTCCGTCAAGCTTTGTGCACAAAGATTTATCTTTATCTACCACTGGCTGATTAGTTGCACTTTCAAGTGACTCAGGATCATTTACTTCAGCAGTGTGCCGGTTGTCATCTAAAGAAACTGAGGTGCCTACAACAAGAAAGTGCACCCCAAATTCGTAAAATCCACATTAATCAGTAATGTAATTAATGAACAAACTGCAGCTTCTAAATGTAAAGGCAGATTGCTAAACCTAAGTAGCAGAATGAAAAAATTAAGGAACAAACAACCATAATGATCACAAATTGAAAAGCACATGAAGTCACAGAAAATTATCTTTAAATCAAACTAGCAGCCAGCAGAATACAAGGACATTATTTTCTCCAACAAAAAAATAAATTAATAAATTTGAAGGTGCTTTTGCCACTCAAAGAAGAAGCTCCTCTGTTTTCCATAGATTATTACATAATAGGATGAAATTCACAATGCTGAATTCATAGCATCATATTACAATTCATCGGAAAGGAAATTCAAGAATGTTGTGCAGTTCAAATGATAACAGATAGCCCCCCTATTAACTGCCAAGCCCCACTGCCACCCAAAAAGGAAGGGGGACACATTGCATGAAAGAAAAGAAAAAAACAATGGAACAACTGGGATAACTTCATTTTTGCATTCTTCCGACTCTTAATCATTGTTTTCATTTTTAGCACTCTTGGGATAACTTCATTTTTGCATTCTTCCAATTCTTAATCACTGTTTTCATCTTTGGCATTCTTCCTGTTCTTGATCATCGTTTCTTACAATTTCAACCAAGTAGTCAAATAGGAATTACTTATCAACGAAAAAATCTTTTGGCAAACACACTGGTTTAGTACTCCCTAAATTGCTTAAAACCCCATTTTATTACTGTCTTGGTAGTTTCCTGATCACATAATTTTGGACAATCCAACTGTTCAAGGGGCAACTCCTCCGAGGGAGGTCCACAGGAGCAGGCGCTCATGGAGCTATGACAATTCAGAACAAATTTAAGCTGACAATTGTGGGAGACACCTCAATTGATCCAACATAAATGTCTTCAAGGACACAGCTACTTGGTTCAGCATTAATAGCAAATTCAGGAAATATCATAAAGGGAGTTCATTGGTTGTAATGAGAAGCATTTTAATGATTGTCCATAATCTAGTCCTGTAATTTATGGGAATTCACTGGTTGTCATAGAGCTTCTAGACGAGAACAAAGAAAGGGGTTTTAAAGATAAGAGTATAAATTAATACGAATCACTTTGACACAATGGAAATAAATACTTCGACCAATTAAGCAAAGATGTCCGTAAAATAGTCAAATTACTCATGGAAATAACTATCAATACATCCCTTTCATTGTTTAATGTATTTCTGTAGTTGAGATAATATAAGAAAACTTCATCCAGTCCATCTCATTTAAAATTCATAACAAGAATTCCTAGACTCAACCTTATTTGGCTCATTAATTACCAAAAGTCGCAGGGGAAATCAATCTCCGACATGGGGAAAAGGAAAGTTAGAAGCAGAGACAAGATTCTGACATTGGGAAAGAATTAAAATGACATTATTTTGAACTTTGACTAGTTGCATTATCTAGATTCTGCTCTTTGCATACATCAAAGGACCTATCTATATAACCTTCATTAGATTTCTTAATAAGGTTGTAGTTTTTCACTCAAAACAAAAAGTGTTTCTTATTTCTTCACTAAAGGAGCCTGACATGGAAAACAAAACCGAATCTATCCAACCACCAAGATTCTCATTTCCAGTTCAAAGCACCCATAATCTAGCCCCTTGTAAAAAGCAACTGTACTGTTTGTCTAATAATGCACAACTAACTTCACCCAATTATATCATTTCTCTGGTTGAGGTAAACCAAAAGGTTATATTTATGCCCAAAAAGTTTACTTTATGCACTGACAGTGTAAACAAGTTTATGGGATCAAGTCATTTGTAAGGTAATTACAGGATCAAGTCATTTGAACTAAAATGATACTATAAAAAATATTTATATTCAGTGTATACAACTTAATTGTATCCAAAAACTTAGTCTCCAATCAAATTATTTACATTTCTTCTATGAAGAAATATATACTCCCCATGCCTGTTTCCAGGAGAGCTTTCCCTTGCCCTTGTTTACAGAGAGTTTCTCGAGCATGAAGTGTCATATATGTTTATATCATCTATGAAGAATATCTTCAAAGCCTCACAAGTTCCATGCACTACTTGTCTCAATCCCACCTGATTGCGCAAGTAAGCAAACAAAGGAAAAGACAAGATAGCAATAATCAACTTCCCCAAAACAAGAAATTGTCTTTTCCCTTTTTTGCGAAAGGAAAGTGCACAATAACACAGAATCCAACAGCAATTACATACAGCACATTTGAGAAGCCATTTGATCTTCCACATTAATAGACACAAATGATCATTTTCCTTAACGCTTACCTCCAATCGCATCAGCCTTCAATAATTCATCATCACTTTTTTTTACATTTGTATTCAAATTTTTGACACCCTCCGGACGCTCTTCCAAGCCAGGGCTAATCCCGCTGTCAGAAAACTCCGTGACAGCATCAGAGAAAGTTTCATCCTCTGATCGATATGATTTGTCACCAATACCACCAACGTCTTTAACACTTGTCTTTTTACCATTAGGACCTAAAACCAAAAACATGATCACATAAAAAAAACAAAATTTCACCAGAAAAGAGAAACTAAACTACATTCGTGCAAAAGGCTCGAGATTACTAACTTGGAGTTTGCTGATCTCCATCAGAGTGATGCTCGTCATCAGAAACGGCTGAATGGGTAGAATTATCTGCTTCGGATTCACTAATCTTATATCCTTCAATTTTTCCACAGACCTTCTTGTGTGCCCTTCTGTGTCTAGCACTAGGATGTGGGTTTGGGAAAGGCCAACCACATTTATGACACAAATGTGGCCCATGATTCTCATGCCCTGGATTCAAGAAATCTCATTTCACAACTCCCATTACCAACGCAATAAATTATCCATGAAAAACGCAAAATTCACAGAGCAATAACAAGAACTAATGCTTATAATAAACCCAGAAGAGGATGAACTGCACTTTTCACACATTCATACACATACTTTTGAGAATACATAGAAACCCCAATTCACTCCCAGTACCAAAAATATTACAAATTAAACAGTGAAAAATACAGCAATCCATAGAGGAATAACAGGAAATGATGCTTAGAGAATGAACAATACATTTACACATTCAACATTCACGTCTTGAAAAATTAAAGAAAAAACCCCCCATTAACCAACTCCCAATACACATAAAACTCATGTTGACCTCAAGTCAAGACCTTTTGACCAATACATGACTTGATACAGAAATGCAGGCACGAAACACAAAGCACACAAAGTAAGAGAAATGTGGGGTTCCTTCAATAAAACCCCTAAAGACCCTAATCAAGAAACATCATACCCAGAAACAGGAGAATAAAAAAAAAAAGGAAAAGAACCAAAATTTCAGAAACCCATAAGAGAAATAGTAGAAATAAACCTGATGGTGTTGTTATCTTGTGATCTTGGCTCTCCATAAGCAAGAAAATGAGCAACAGCAAGTGAAAACAAGAAGTAAAGTGAAACCTGGAGATAAACAAATGTGTACGGAAGAAAACTTTGTTGCAAAATGGAGAAGAAATGTGAAAGTGGGACTTTGGTGTCAAAGTTGGAAAAGTATATGATAGAGGCCGAGCACAGTAGCGAAAGATACAGATAGAGAGGTGAGTGGGTAGGGGGTGGGGTATGGAGCAGAGAGAGAAATAATGATGATGAGAATGGATTTATACTTGAAACGGTAAAATTGTGATACCTGTCTTAAACTACAAGTAGAATCCTATGCTTTGAGTGATTGAATGAGTAAAAATTTGGGTGCTTGGCGTGGTTGTACCTTAAGGACTTGCCATGCCCTTCTTTGACTAATGTCATATATTTATTGATCTAATAATGTGTAATTGAGTTTAATATATATAAACAGTACGGGCTTGTTTGATAGGAGGAT
>JACEIK010001789.1:108409-119618 GCA_018107945.1 Datura stramonium | reverse complement strand
ATGCCATAGTAAATACCTTGATTCAATTCCAAGTAACTATATTTTTTATATATATATTTCTGAAAAACTGACAGACAAATCTACCTTGTCCCTCGGTTTTTTTAAATTCTTTTATTAATTTTTTATTTTTTAAAACCGACAGACTGGGTCGGATGTCCCTCGGTTTTAACCAATCCTGTCCGTCGGTTTCACAATTCCGATGAGCCAAATTCCAACGGCGATAAGTGCATCAATTTTGCTTTAAAAAATTGACCTTGTACGTCGGTATTGGCGCTCATTTTTTGGGCAGTTTTTTTAGTGCGATGAGGTTTTTTCTGAAGACAAGGGTGGGAGAAGTTAGACCTGAAGGAGAAGGCTTTGAGTGCGATCTTCATGAGCATTACAGATAGTATTCTTTGGGAAATTGCTGAAGAAAATTTTGCAACAACGACATGAAAGAAGTTGGAAGATCTGTATTTTAAAAAATCACTGACAAACCATCTTTACCTGAAAAAGAGGTTGTGCAATCTCCGTAGGTACATTGGTCAAAACTCACTTTAATGAGTTTAATTCAATTATAATGGATCTAAATAACGTAGATATTAAAATTGAGAGTGAGGATCAGACCTTGATTGTGTTATATTCTTTATCACCGTCTTATGATACTTTTATTGATACATCACTATATGGAAAAGACAATATTTCATTGGATGATGTTATTAATGCATTAAAATCTAAAGAGTTGGAAAAAAAACTTTTCAGAGAGCAGAACTGAGGGTGAGGGTCTTGTGAGTTGGAGAAGAACACAACAGAAAGAATTTGGTAGAAAAAAGTCTAACGTTAGATCAAGTCTAGAGCAAGAAGCATAACTGTTATGAATGCGGGGAGCGGGGTCACTACAAAAGAGATTGTCCTAAGTTGAAGGAGAAAAGAGGAAACAGAAAGTTGATAACTCTGCAAATATTGTTGTTAGTAGCAATTCTGATGACAGAGATTATGTAGGGGAAGTTTTTGCCGTGAGTTTTAATCATAGGCATAGTTTCCGAGTTCTTGATTCTGGTGCAACTTTTCACATGTGTCCACATAAGAACTGATTTGCAACTTACAAACAAACGAGTGGAACTGTCTACCTAGGTGATGACAATCCATTAGGGTTAGAGGGGATTGATAAGATCAAATTGAGAATGTTCAATGGCATTATCAAAAACATTGAGTTGGCATGTTCCTCAAATGAAGAGGAATTTGATTTCTCTTCCAACTTTGGATGAACAAGGGTATAAGTTTCACTCAGATAATGCGATACTTAAAGTGTGTAAAGCCGTCATGATCATATTCATGAAAGATAAACTATATTCTAGACTGTATTATCTCCAAGCTAATGTAATTGAAAGGGAAGCAGTTATAACTTTCATATAAATTATCATATCTCTTTCTTAATTTTAAATAAATTATGAAGGAAAGATGGCAGGATTTTCGAAAGCATAAACTTTTGAATTTACATACTCACAAATTAAGAGAACTATTTGAGAAGACCTATATTGCTCTCAAATCTGCTAGTAAACTTCTCTTCTATAGCAATAAAGCTTTAGGGTTCTAATTTAATTTTGGGCAATTTCATTTTCTATGTGGCATTAAAAATGATTACAATTCGAGAAAAGTAAAAAGATCGTCTAAGCTATTCTGCCTTAAACGAATAACAAAAACTTTTCTCTAATAGTCATGGTAAGGTGCAAAATCAATATCATGACTATTGTATCTACTACAAAATACTAAAGTTACTTTTTTTTTTAGAACTAGGCGATGGAGAAATAATCATAATAAAATAAAATATAACACGAGTAGTACATCTTTAATTTTAAAATAAGGAGTGTTATTAACTTGGACATATCCTTAAGAAAATCATTCATTTCTATAAAGTAAAATGTACTTTTAACTCTTAATAAATATCATGAAAAAATGTAACTCTTTAATATTTTTTTTCTTGGTTATATAAAACTCTTTTCATTTAAATAAAGATAAAATTGAAAGAACATCATTAATATCTTCTTGATTATGTAAAACACCACTTATTTTGAAATAAAATTAAAATGCTAAAACACTACTTATTTTGAAAAGTAGGGAGTATCTTAATGAAAAACTCTTACAAGTAGGCAATGCAATTGGCTTAGAATGAAATAAATCAGACAAAAAGTTGACATATTGACGTGGATTTGGACATACAGAAAGGTAAGAAAACACCATATGGTTATAAGTTGTTGCATGCCAAAATATTTAATCAGTAAATAAATAGTTTAAAGGGGAATTAAGGATCTAAAGAGAACAAGGTTTTCGAGTAAATTTCAAAATGCTGTATCCCAAATCTTTTCACTCCTCTGGAGGATTTTTTTTTTAAGTCATAGAAGACGATCATACCCAAACTAACAAACATTAATTCTTCATTCCATGGCATGCAGAAATTCATAATATTCTTGTGCATGAAGCTGACCAAATTGATGCTGTACTCCTTCACCCAAGTGCTACTTATTTTATCCTCGAGTATCCACAAGTCTAGAATTGAACTCCTGCGAAAGTTAACATAGTCTGCCAGGCACACCTTCCCTTTCAAATCCATCAAATTCAGGCCGAAAAGAGTCTCAAAAGCTGATGGGCAAGTTATAGCTATAAATTTTCCATTTTCGACAAAGTCAAATGAAATAACTCGAGGCTGGGCATAGTATTGTACCTCATCCCTTGCCAACCAATACATACATTCATTAACTAAGAGCCCTGCCAAACATGGATGATATGGAGGTGGCTCTGCAATTTCTTTCCATCTACCATTAGAAATGCCCCCATCATTTAGGGTAAAAACTTCACATCTTAACTGGGCAAGCTGAACATCGCTCCGAAGACAGCGGGGACCCTTATGGAAAAAATGCACCACTTTGTATTCCTTCCTTGAGTCAAGATATCCAAAACCAAAAAGGTTATGTCCGGGGATAGCAGAAGGTGAGCAGTTGGGCAATTCACGCAATTGATGGATGGCAGGATTGCACAAATAAATACGACGTTTTGTGGAAAGGCAAACCAAACCAGAGCATACTCTCCACTGGCTACAATAGATTTGGTCATCAGGATGGGCGACTGTGTACAACTCCTCATATCTTCCTTCCATATCAACTGAAACAAACGACCTGCACATACTTGGCCGTGGCTTATAATGCTTTGGTTCCATAAAAAGAAATTGGGGGCCATTTTCCACCAATTGTTGTTTCTGATGAGAACGAACGAACAAAGGACTAATAATAATTTCATTCCATGACTTGGATATGCACCTTGAGATGGATAATGTTTTCACCGAGCATTTTAGAAAAATAGAGGTTAAAACATCGGCAGATAGCTTATTAAACTCACTACCATTTGCTGCATTCCACTTCTCCTCCTTTATGATACTGCTAAATGTCTTAGTCCTTCGTATTGATATTTCCTTCTTCTTGTTAGGCTGCAATGGATTTACCCGACTTTGATTAAGCTAGCCATCATTGACTAACATAGACAACAACATGTGGTTTTTCTATAAATAAAGCAATGAACTTTGTTTCTCAGCAGAAATTTATCCAATCTCAATTTACCGAACTTTGATTGAGCTAGCAATCACAGACAACAACATACCTGGTGTAATATATCCAATCTCAAATAAAGCAATGAACTTTGCAGCAGAAAAATTCAAAATTTAACTTTAACAACTTTCAATCATAGAATCAATAATATGGTTAAAAACCTTTTTAGGGATAACGTAAGAGAGAGAGAGGTGTTCATAAATTAAAGACTAAATCTCAGCAATAGATTAAAAAAAAAGAAGAGCAAATCCTGTTCAAATTAAAAGCAGCAAGTTGTTGCCAAAGGCGGTACCTTTTTGTCTTGTCTTACTTTGCGTCGAGCAACTTTCGCCATTTTTTTATATGAATTGAGAGAGAGAGAGAGAGAGAGAGAGAGAGAGGAGGAGGAGGACCGACGTTACTTGTTAATCCCTTGTCCCCACATATATACCTTCGGATCCGAGAAGGTGGAGGAAGTGGTGGTGGGCTGGAACATAACTTCTAAGCCCAAAACATTTATTTGGATATGGGTCCTTAGTTTGGGCCTAACTATATATACTAGTATCGTAATAATAATAAAATTTTCGCGTTGACTGCCCTATTTTGAGGTGATCTTTAAGTTTTACCCTTAAAGTTTATCTAATAAAAAGTTTATGTCTAAAGTATTTTTAGTTATGACTTAATTTCGCTAGGCAAACTTTTTTAGAGAATATTTGTCTGAATGCATAAATTAAGTATTATTTAATTCGCAAGGCATATCTTTAAGCTTAGTATTTCTATAAGTAATTCATCAGGTATAAGTTAATGTTGTTGAACTTATGATCAAGGCATAACTTTATTCATGTTGTTGCATTTATCTCCAAGGCACAAATTCATAATTATGCTATTGAATTTATTCCCAAGACACAAATTCATAATTCATGCTATTGAATTTATGTCCAAGGCACAAATTCATAATTAATGCTGCTAAATCTATGCCCAAGGCACAAATTCATAATTCATGCTGCTGAAGTTAAACCCCAAACACAAATTAATACTGCTAAACTTATGTCCAAACACAAATTCATGTTATTGAACTTATGTCATGTTACTAACCTTATGAATCTATGCCATTAGGCATAACTTGTGCTAAAATTAATGCTTTGTGATTTTATGCTAAAAATGGAAGTACACCACAATTCTTTAGTAATTTCTGGTAGTTTAATTATTAAAAAATTTGTAAAGTAATAATTGTTGAACACACGAGGAAAGTAAATTTTCTTAATTGATTTGAGCGAAGAAAATGAATCCAACAATATTGGTTGCACTTTGTCGAAGGAAGAGTGATCTTTTTGCATTATAAAATAAAGTAAAAGTACATAAAAATAAAGGACATTACTCAATATTTTACCATTTTCAATTAGTAAAACATAATGAATGCTTTTTTAAAAACAAAATAAAATTTTACATAATTAACTAGTCTTTTTAAACCATACGTTTGTATAATTAATTGTGTTAAAGAGAAATAATGTACGCTAAAACCATTGGTAACACCAATCCAAACAAAGTGTGAGCCGTTTATAAAACCTCAAAAACCCTTCCAACCATTTCCTGTGTAATTGCTCCGGAAACAGAGAAAGAAAAAGAAAACAAAAATCATGAATTTCTTCAAATCCAGACAATCATCACCATCTTCATCTTCATCAGTAACACCGCCACACCTACAGCTCCAACAAACCTTCAAGAATATGCAGACCCACTTCACCAATTTCCTTCAAAACACTGTTCCCCAACTCAACACCCTTAATTATTCTCAAAATTCGCCCCCATGGGCTAAAATTGGTGTAAAAGAGCAACCTTTATCTATTAAATCCATTGAAGAGCGGTTGGGTGGAGTACCTGTGTATGCCCTCAGCAACGCTTCTCAAGAATTCGTGTTGATTTCGGGTGTTAGTACTGGAAAAAGTCTTGGGTTGTTTTGCTTTAGTGAAGCTGATGCTGAAATGCTTCGTCAGCAGATGATATCTATGGACCCCTCTATGGGAAACGGCTCTCGGGTTGTCCCCGTTGCTCTGAACAAGGTTAGCTTCATTGATTTTGTACAGCCATTCTTGTGTATTGGGATGTGCTTATTGTGTTATGTTTAGCTATGCTTGACTAAATAGTGATAGGCGAGGTTAGGACAGGCAGGGGTGGATGAAGGATGTAAGGCGTGTGTATATGAAACCAGTAACTTTGGCTCCGACCCTCTAGCTCTACGTGCCTTAAAAATAAGAAAAAGTTCACTAAATAAGATATATTTAATTGATTTTGAACCTAGGAAATCAAATGAATTGTGGTAAAATCCTGAACTCTGCCTCCGAGTACATGGACTACTTGTGCTGGGATAATAACAACAATTTGTTTATGTGAAGAATAGTAACATGAGGGGTGTTAAGAATCGAGAGAAAGAATAATTTTGCCTAAAGGGCTTAGGCAGATCATTTAGTGTTTTTTGCCTCCGCTGGGTGCTGGCACTTGAACTAGAGACCTCATTGTTCTCCTCCAACTTCATTGACCACTAGGCCACGCCTAACTTTTTATGTTATTTTAATTGTACTAAAACCTTCATCCAAGGAAACTTGACAAGAATTTTAGTCAAAAGCAAGTAGGACGAGCACTGAGCTAGTAATCGTCTTTTAAGAAGTGATTATCTGCTGATAGTTGGATTCTTGATTGCGAAAGAAAAGCGTTGTTCAGTCTAATGATGGTGCAGGTTTTCCAGCTCAAAGTTGATGGAGTTGCTTTCAGGTTTATACCAGAGGCATCTCAAGTAAAGAATGCAATGAAGGTGAATATCTAGCCGTAACAAAATTTTGTAAATTTTATTGATTGAAGTCAATGTTATGATTTTGGTTTGAAATTCTCTTGTTGTAGACTAAGCGTGTTCTTAAATCTATAAGAAAGTTGATAGAGTACTCATACCGTCATAGTGGTATAGCGAGAATTTGATATTGGGGGTCTCCGCTAATCTATTATAGAAGACTATCATAGCTTTCCAGGATGAGGTGTTTCCAATTCTTTACTTGCTGATCATAGTCATGGTTATTGGAAAGTATTCACTAGTATTCCCAACTTCTGCTTGACATTAAGTCTGAAAGTTTTTGGCACTTCAGATGAGCATTAAGATGTTTTCCTTCATCTTAGGACAAATTTGTAGTAGGCAGAAGTTGCTTTTGGGTTGAAGTGGATGAAAAGATAGTTGCTGCTCAGTAAGTTTCTTTATACTGTAACAAAGATTAGGAATGTACCAGTTGTGGACCAAAACATAGTATCATGACATAAATTTGGTCAGTCAAATGGTAGGAGGCCTCATCTTTTAAGTGATATTTCTGTGAGCATAATGCCAAAAATGGTTTTGTCCATGGAATTTAAATCAACATGTTTAAAATGTTATTTTGTGCGCCATAACTTTTTCCTTCTATAATCTAAAGCTGATCGTATTCTATGCCATTTTTAACTAGGAAAGGGAAAGGACTGGAATGTCTGATGAGAGCTTTTATGGTGTTCCAGTTTTTCAGGTATATGTTCTCAGCTATAAACTGCATCCCACTAGCAGCTAGGCAACTGCCGTAGATATTTAAAAGTCAGTTTATACTGAAATGCTTATCTGCCTTAACAATTGTGCTTACTGCTATGTCCTCCTGTGTGAGAGGAAGCATCTACTTTGTTCACTTTATCTGCTTTGAACGAAATATGATCTGAACTAGGATGACTACGTCTGTTGCAGTGTTGTTAAAGACGCATTTAATCCCTGAAGTGAGGTGCAAAACATATTGAGTGTTTCGCGTCGCATAGGCACTTCAGTGTCGTTATCAAGTCTCTAAGGCATTCTTTTCCTGGCCATTGAGGGCTCGTTTGATACGAGGGATAAGAGATAAATAGTTCCAGGATTAATTCTTGGAATGGGAGATTAAATCTCGGGATAACTTATCCCTGTATTAGTTATCCCGAGATTATAGCGTTATTTTTATCCCACTTTGAGTGTAAGATAACAATCCCGGGATAACTTGTTTCCCAACCAAATGATCCCTGAGTGTAATCCTGAAAAGGCTAAACAAATGATATTTCTATTTATATTAACTCTTTTTTCAATTTCACTTTACACATAAAGGCCCAACTGATCTTACAGTTTTTTTGCGTTTTTCGCCTTTGATAACATTGGTCTTTTGATGAGAACCCGATAGACACAATACTCATACAGTCAATTGATACACTTAGCTAATGGATTGTCTTCTTCCCCTTTACTTGTAGCCAAAAGAACTGATAGATTAAACAGGGAAACGTCCAGTACCTTCAAGCCTGGAAAAGGCCCAATCTGTTTTAAATCTCTGTGTTGTGATAAATTCCCAAAGTGATTAACGGCAAAAAGAAGAATTTATCCACCCAAAATGTCGTGCGTTCCATCCATTTGAAACAACTTTGCATTGCTCGTGTTTTCACCTTCTTGGATGATGTTACCTAGTTAACGTGTTCCTTTTCACGCCTGTACAGCATGATGCCAATTTCACTTTGGAACCATCTTAGTAATGTGACCACTACTGAAGTTTTAAGCCAGATATCCTCCTCATTCATATAAGAAAGAGTTGTAATGGCAAACTTATTTGGTATTTCCTAATAGGACTTACATGCTTATGCCAGTATGTTTCATGTCATAATCCTGAAAATACTATTCTTTTATTGTGATATGCCAATCTCATGGATGAGTCAGTGAATAACATTTCCATGATTGAATATGTTGAAGCCTTGATGGATGCAAAACAATTCCACAAGAAGGGTGGGCGGGGGGATTTTCCATCGAAGATGGAGGTATTCCGATGTTTCACGCTTAAATCTTATCAAACAAAAAAATATTCATGTCAAATATTAGTTAAAATTAGTTTGGAACCATGCCAACATGCACTCAAAAGTGTGACCTATTGGTTGTTGAAGTTGGAATAAAGACTGGAAGACCATGTCTCTGAATCCTAGCAAAGGCAAAAAAGTTAGGTGATTTCTTCACATCTATCTAAGTTTTGGTGGGTAGAGTAATCTGATACCTGTACTGGTGGGATCCACTGGAATTGTTGAGGTGCGTGCAACATGTTCCAGTCACCGTAACTTTTCAAAAAATAAAGAAATAAACAGCATGTCAACATCTTAAATATCACATTCAGATAATTTCACAACAGATATTGTATTGTTAGATTCAATATGTGAATTGTGGGCTGGTTATTTCATGCCATATAATGGTCCCTTGTGCTTTTCGACCTCATAAATTGAAAATGACAACTATGCATCTGATTGAT
Organism: Datura stramonium; assembly: GCA_018107945.1. Lineage (NCBI taxonomy): Eukaryota > Viridiplantae > Streptophyta > Magnoliopsida > Solanales > Solanaceae > Datura > Datura stramonium. The sequence continues at coordinate 110,755 of JACEIK010001789.1, read as the reverse complement.
ATTTATTTACAGTCGGGGAGCTTAATTCTGAGAAGCCAAAACAAGAGATATCGTCCTGTTTTCTTCAGGAAGGTAAGCTAATTGTCTGGAGTTAGTGTCCCCTAATGCAATATGATGCTACATCTCCTTTCATTGAAATTTTGTCAATTTGTGCAGGAGGACCTAGAGAATTCACTAGTTAGAGCTTCTCAGCAGCAAGGGCGATTGAATCCCGCTTTGAAAGGAGATATTCAGGTGTGTCTATTGGTGCTTACCTACTGTGGGTGTCTTATCTTCATGACCAAGAATTTTCATCTAATTTGACAGGTTGCGGTTCTGGAGGATATAATACAAGGTATGAAGGTAAGAATCCTCAACCAGATATTTCAAGTTCTTGATCCAACAAAAGATGCTGAAATTTTTTGCAGAACTTCTCTGTCGTCCTCTTTACTCGTTTTAACCTCTTATATTTTATTAATTCTTTATTTTTGATACCCAAGAAATCCTCGATGGCCTGCTAGTGCACGGTTTAAAACTCTACGGATGACAGAGCTCGCCCCTCTCTACCCTTCTCCATTTAAATACCGACCTTTTGTCTGGAGCATGATTCAAACTCATGACGTGTGCCCAACCCACACACCATACTTACACTCTTATTTATGTTTGTCTTGCTTGACAAAGTATGAACATATTTTTGCAGGATACTTCGACATCAAAGTGGGATGACGTTGTATTTGTTCCTCCGGGTTTCGACATTTCAACAGATCCTTACCGGAAGTAACAGAAATGTACACCAGAAGGCTAGAAGTTAGTTGAACCTATAGCAGGCCACCTATATTATCAATTTTGATATCCTATGTGTATTTTGTAGACTTTGACTATGCATTAGGTCCTGTTATATCTCTGTAAGTGTTTGATAATTGTAGACAAGTTCTGTATTCAAGTGGGTATTGGCTTCTCTAAGTTGGGATGAACAAGTAAATTTAAGTTTGGCATGGGCTATAAGCTAGATGGGCTTGGGCCAACGTAAGCTGCCTTTAGCTAGTCCAATATGCTACTTATGGACCCAAATGGGGTGGATTAATCGTTGATTAGAACGAAATAGTAAAATTAAAATCTGTTAATATAAATTATATATGATTATCCACATACTATACATTGGCCCATTACTTATTCTAACAAGAGAATTTTATTTTTTTAAAATAGAAAATATGTTGGCAATGTTCCAATAAGGTCTTTGCCATGTGAATCAAATCATCGTTAGGAAAGATATTATTCTCATATCATTTTGATTACAGTTATTTTAAAATTTTGTTTAATTACTAAACCTTCTAATTGACCTAATTATGCTAACATTAATTGGAGTAAATTAGCAAGACACATGAATCGTTTTTTTTTCTTTATTCTTTAGAGTGGTAATGATTATCATTGAATGATACACATAAACAAATTACGATCATGTGTTACACTAGTGGGATTAATTTAATAATGATACACATAAACAAAGATTAAAAAAAGGACATTTTAATAATAATCTACGTTAAAAATAGCTTATGCTTAACAGATAATTTCCTCTTACTATATTTTGTACTTTTGTTAACCTAACAAGTTTATCGATCTTTTGCAACAAAAAAATAAAAAAATAAAAAAAAAGTAAATAAATAAACCAAATGAACCTCCTTATTATCGAGGGAGCTTTATTATATAAATTGCTAATTTTGTCTCTCTCACTAATTATATAAATTGCTAATTATCGAGGGAGCCTAATATTCGCTTTGTAATATATTATTAATAGAGGAGGACCCAAAGATTTTAGTTTATAGAATTTTTTATATGGCGTAAGATAATTTCACATGTTGAGATTGAAATAAAATTATGTGTTTTCACGTCTTGCTATAATACTCGATCCTTCATCTTGATTTTGGATTGGCGAACAAGAAGAAAAATAAAATAATTAGATTTTGGGCTCTTATGTGTCTTCTAAGCCCTTCACTCGTCCTCCATCGATTGAAATAAGCTAGTTCCCAGTGTTGGAAAGTTAGGAAGAGAGTGTGTTTTCATCGCAAAAAATTCAATCCAGCCACAGACTTCTCCGGCTACCTTATTACGACTTCACCCAATAAAAAAACTCCACCGAATAAGCTTTTTGGTTCATTTTCTCCCTCATGATCTCAGTCCCAAAAAAGTTAAAATCATGCTATATAATACATTTATTATTTGTTTCTATTTTATGTTATTTTCCAACTTGCAATATTTACAACTACTAGTGATCCAAATTTCTATCGGATGTTTTTTCTCTATAATTTACATATTTATATTCATTAAATAAATGGGGTCACAACTAAAAATTAATCTGTAATTATAATA
>JACEIK010001789.1:20345-32558 GCA_018107945.1 Datura stramonium | reverse complement strand
ATCATGCTTTTTATCAATAATATCTCATTATACTTGAACATTCATCATAAATCTCAACTTTCATGAATTTCTTATAAATGGACATTTTAAATTTATAAAGCTTGAAACATGATTTTAATCGAAAACATCGTAAAACTTTCCCATAAATCATAATTCAATAGTATAAACATATTTAAATCACACCCATGTAGAGAATTAGGAGTTTCATGCGTTGGGTTAAAACCCATAGAATTTACATAGGAAATTTCATGATTTAGAGATAGATTTGGCATGGGTGTGAACGGATTCACCATTCATAACCCTACATACCTGATTCTTACACTTCTCTAATTGCCCAAAAGGAATTGAAGATAATTTGAAGGAGAATAAGCTTGAGCATCTATCTAACTCTCTAACTCTTCATGCATGAGTAAGAATAGCCTAAAATGAACTTAACCCTCTTAAAACTCATCATTCATAACTTAAAATAACGTAGTTTAGGCCTTAGGATCATAGAAATTACGGAAAAGCCATTACTAAATTAGCAGAAATTTACTGACTGCCAGTCCCCACGAGGGACTGGACGACTCGTTACTCAAGGACACGACTCATGGCATCAATCGTGAAGTACACTGCCTGAGGTTCGACTGGGCCTCATCACGGGGGACCCCATGATTCGTTACCGGTGACCACGAATCATGGTCACTACCCGTCACATGCACTGCCTTAATTTCAATTAAATTCATCCTGCTGACCACGACCCATCCCACGAATCGTGGTGACTGACCACGACCCCTGGGGACCTTCCATGGGGTACACTGCCATATTCCTTCTTCTTCCCAGTCATCATTTCCCCCGACTAACTTAACGAGTCGTGGGACCTGACCACGACTTGTGGTCATGTCCGTGGGGACCTTCCATTCGAAATCAGTTTCTTATGTGGAGGGCTCTACATAGAAGAATCCCTACAAATGACAATTTGAGAAGAACAAAAAGTAACATAGTATTAAGGAGTTGGTATTGTGAAGACCACAAACAAGAAAGTATGGATCATATATTTCTAACAACTCCAATGACCTTTCAATTTTGGAGTCAGCTTGTTAACTATGCAGATTTCTCTATAGAAGGTCTACAATTGCACGAATTATTAAGATGTGCTGAAGTCTTCACACAACACCTAAAATAAAGATTATCTATAAAGCAATCCCAACGTATATATGTAGGAGCTGTAGAAGAGAAGGAAGACAAGAAAACCTAGAAAGAACACTTTTTACAACAGAATGTTGTATTAGACGCAATTATTGATCAATCAGCTAACTAAAATCAATTACCCCTGGATAACAGACATACCACCAGACTAGCCTCTAGTGATTACGTTTCTCACAAACTATAAACCCAGATTATATTACTGTATTGTTAAATGGGAAGGCCAAACATTGGAAAGATTAAATGTAATATAGATGGGGCTTTCAAAGGGTATCCAGGCCTTGCCGCATAAGAATATTGCCTAAGAAATGATATATGTGACTTAATATATGCACAAGCTAAAGAATTAGGAATTACTACTAATATGGAGGTTGAAGCAATAGCAATTGAAGAACCTCTCAAGTAATATGCAACCGAAGATTTGCAGAACATTAATAGGGAAACATATTCACTAGTAATCAAAACTATTTTGTAGTGAGTCTAGAAAATACCATGGTCACTATGATGTATTGGGATTTTGTGATACATTTGTACTTATTTTCATAGGTTTTTGAATATTTATAAGTACTATTATAAGTCAATATTTTGATAAGTTTCATAAATCCCGATGAAATGAAGAGAAGTTGTAAAACAAGGTGATAAGTGGGTATTGCACCTACTTATCTGTTGCTTAAGCTTAAGTTTATCGCTTGTTTTGCATTAAAAGATATGCATCTTATGGTCTAAATGTATTATTTTATAGGTTTTGTGGGATGAATAGATCAAAGCATTGTTTCAAGCTAAAAAGGGACCAAAAAGCAAGCCAAAAAGCTAAAATACATAACCAGGTAAAAAAGAAAGTGAAGAAAAATGAACCGTGAACCGCGGATGATAAGATGTGGACCGTGGATCCATCACACTTTAGGCCATAAGTTCCATTCCAAGTAAGGTCAAACATTACCATAGCGTGGTTCGCAGACAACCAACCGCGGGACACAAATTAGACGCGTTCCATGTTAGAATGCCCAGTCCACTACTAGATCAAGTGTGCCCAAGGTATGGACCGCATTTCATCAAAGGTGGACTGTGAATCCAAGGCTTATTAGGATAGAATTTGTAGTCCAGAATATAGGTAATCATGGCCAAGATGCGGACTGCGGTGGCAAAAACATAGTGGATGTTTTGATGGTGGTAATTTTATAAATATTTAAGACATGAATAGTTGCCTTTTTAATGCTGAAGTAGAATTTATTCTAGCGGTATTCAGATTTTGAAAGCCATTCTCGATAATTTTGAAAAAAAATGATTGATATTGTACTGGGAAATAAATGAAAAGAATAGATTCTTGAAGTGTTCTGGATCAATGTCAATACAAGATTATTCCATTCGTTATTTGAATTAGTGAAAACATGTTTTCTTTTATTTCTTTAGTGTATTTTGAAATTAGCATGAGTAGCTATGTTTTATATCTAGGGTTGTGTGAAGCTTGATTGATTAATGTTGATGAGTCTATGGATGTAGAGGTTTAGGTTAGCATGTCACATGTATTATCAATTCTTATGTTTTGATTGTTGTTTAAAGGTGGCAAACATTAACCCATGCCTAAATTCTGAATTTTCTTGACTAAAGAAGTTAGGATTAGGAATAAAAATTGATAACGAAAATTTAAGGTTATCAACCCTGATCAACTAATGAATTGAGTTGTCATAAGGATAGCCAATTCGAAACTTTTGACAATAGTAAAATCAAGCAAACACCCAAAGGTTGAAAGAATTTAAGGTGGTATTCCTCTAAGTAGGTTGAAAGACTTTAGAGGGATGTTAGAATTGTTTGTTCTGCATGTGTAATGCTAACCTAAGTTGAAATATGAGATAGTCTTATCTTAGTTAAGCAATCACGAGGAATACACCCTAGCTTAGTTCAATTATCATAACAAATCTAAATATTTGTCAAAATTCTCATAAATCTATTGTGATTTCATTTTCTCCCTTAGAAATATCGACTAGATAATTTAAATATTCACTTTTGACAACCTTTGTACCATATTCCTTGTGAGATTTGACCCCAATCTTGTTGGATTCAATATTTGACTAACAACCGTTTTATACCTTTTTAACGGTGTAATTTGCGCGTATTCAATCTGGGTGTCATTGCTGGAGAATACGATTTTCAAAATTATCTGTAAGTGTCAATTAAAATTTTTTAGACCGTATTTCTTAATTAAATTTATTTTTATTATATTTTCTTTGGCAGATATAATGGAACACCATGATAATGTTGAGTTAACTGAAACTCAATTTGCGGTAGCTGTGCTGCTGCAACTTCGAACATAAATGCACAACAAATGGGGAGAAATCAGCCCCCAAATGTCAAGCACGCTCCTCCAGCGGAGGAGATTGATTTGGAGCAGACGGGATATGCTGGTGCCATTGTGCTACAAGAACTTGATGGAAATGCTAAGTTCGATATCACCAGCACCGTGATGTACTTGCTAAGTATAAAGGGGCTATATGGAGGTTTGACTCATGAGGATACAAACAATCATTTGAAAAACTTCACTAAAATATGCAAGGTGTACAGGTTGCCTGGTGTATCTCAGGAAGCTATGTGGCTTAAATTATTGACTGGAGAAGCAACTATATGGCTAGGAGATTTGCCAAATAATCCATATTTAGGAAAATGGGGCTTGTGAAGTACAAAGAAGGTCTAAGATTATCTTTACAACCCATAGTCAATCCTAATTTTGAGCACAAGTAGCAAGGAAAGTCCTAGAGTGTGACCAAATTAAGTGACCAAATTTAATTCCTTTCCACACATTGGCACATGGATATCAAAATGACAAAACACATCACTCTCAATTAGGGATAAATTACCAAAATTTTCATATCAATAATGGAGGTACACAAGTCAATACCAAACAGCTACGACAAACAATTTGAGGGGGGGGGGATTATTTTCATAAATCAACATAAGCATGTAAGGAACCCAATTGCCACCATCACCTACATCAAAAATATGTTTTTCAACCAAGGACGACTCAACAAGTAGGCTGGTACCCTTAAGAATGTCTCCTAGCAAACTATCATTGAGTCCACATACTATAACACTTTAACTACATTATTATGCCAGATTCAACAGAAATTAAGCCTCCCGGGAAAGAACCATGGCTAAAAAAATCAAGGAGGACTCTACACTATTAAAGCAATAAGAAGCTATACTATGAAAGAGATAAAATGGATTATTATCACATAACTATCAACTCAATTGAAATGCATATATCATACAATACATGAGTTCAAAACAAGTAATTTCCACACAAGGCAAAATAATGTCCACCCCACCCTAAAATGATGTAGTGCCCTCAATGCACATACAAAGAAAATAAAAGAGTAAAAGAGTGGTAGAATCTCCCTGTAGCGCTCAGACCGCACCACTATGTCACATCACTGAGGTGATACTAAGGGCTAGCCTTTGTGTCATGAGATAAGCCTCAGGTATTATGGCGTTACGCCTTTATCCCTATCCCGAGAGCCTCATCCTATGCTATGTGTATATCTAAATCATCTAGTGGTGCCTTCTATACCTAGCTCTTTCCCTTATCGAGTAGAGGGGTAGGAGCAACTATTTAGGCTGGAGTATGAGTAGGAACCTGTTCCTGTAGAGTGTTGGAAATGGTAGCCCTAGAACTGAGACTGAGACTGATAGTGGTGAGACTTGAGCTTGATCGGAACAAATTGGATCAACACAAATAAGAAACTCCATGAGGATGGAAATAGGTGGTGTCCAATATACCAGTAGTATTCGGACCTCCTCAGGCTACAGTTCTCGCATTTGTAAATCCAACACTGCTGCTTTGGTTTCAGCTAAATCTGCTCTAAGGCTCAATATATAGGATGCACTCACACCCTAATCAAGCTGGACCAACCTGGTGTCCATAACCCTAGACGGGAGCTTAATGCCTTATGGGAGCACCTAATGTTTTGCTAGAGTAGTAGAAGAGAACGCTCAACAATAGTGGCCATGAAGGCCGACAAATCCTAGATCAGCCTAACCAGCTGCCGCTCCTCTCAATTAAGTCTCATAGCTATGCCAGGCGAGGAGTCTTTATAGCTCAGTAAGGGTCTCGGTAGGGCAGGTGGCATAGATGTAGTAGTGGCAGGGGTAGTCTGTGCTCCATGGGAAGCTGAACTTGCTGCTGTTGTTGCATCTTAGTTGATCGTGGGGTGTTATATGGGATCCTAAGGCGGGATACCTTGACCCTCAGTAGTAGTCCCAACTGGAAGTATGAAGCTAGGAAGGCTCACAGATATGACCATGGTTTCATCTCTCATCTTGGTGATATCGGTCACCTGACAAGCATCAGTGAATAAATCTTCTCTAGACAGGATTGGTACTCCCTCCCTTTGACATAGTTCTTTCACCAAGCATGGGAATGAGAGGGAGGTAGTAGTTTGTATATCCCTCTCCTTTAGCTCCAATCACAACATCTGACCTATGTCAATCTTCTTCTTAGCCACTATAGATTCCACAACTAAAGCATGTCCGAATGGAAGATTGTTGTCACTCTTCATCAGGCATATTCGGTTGAATACCACATTCCACCAAAATTTAGCTAGAATTTGTAGCTCTCTCTTGTATATGTCTGCTGTCTCAAGAGTAGCCCAAAAAGGAGTACCTTAAGCTATACCTCCATCCATCCATCCATCCTCGAGCTCAATGACCCTAAGCTGCTGTCTCATCATACTCAACAGTGTCAATCACCTCAAAATCATCCTCCACGCCAATCTCAACCTATCCATATCCTCCCCCTACTTTTGTCTCAACTCAATTGTAGCCGCTAAGGGAGAGGGAGTCGGGCTAGTTGATTCCTCTTCAGTGGACTCCGTTGATGAAATATCAATTTGGGCCCCATTGGATTGGGCCTGATCATGCTCCTCACCGGACTAGAATGCAAATCCTAGGGACGGTGACTCTATTAACACCACCTGAGCTGAAGGAATGAGTGACACCTTTGATTCCTGAGCAGTGTTCCTCTGAGTTCCTAGAGGCAAGTATTCATCCTTATCCTCATTCCTAAGTCGAGACTAGAGTGTTGGCCTTGCCTCCTCTAGGTACAACTCTTTTGAGTGCCATTTTTCCTATGATTATGTAATAATTTGTTAGTACATGGAATTGGGGTAACATGAAATCATAAAATTAAAACAAGGGATGGAGGAAGGGATGGTCCACACTTTGAAGTGACAGACTGTACCTTATTCTGTCTAGAATTGTATATTGTCTTCTTCAACAGACAGTTTAAGGTACAACATCTTTTAAAAAGATGGTCCATCCCATGAGTCGTCCTTTGACACAGTGTAAGGAAGGTTTATCTTTAAAAAGTACGGTCCATCTCTTTCTTTGCCTTTTAGGGGTTTCATAAAATACCAACTTTTTAGGAAATTTCTTCTAGCACAAAGCACAAACATAGGACGGGGCTTTACCAATTTTAAGACCATTTAGCATATACCAACAACATTCAAGCTCAAATAATTATTCACTTAAGCCCCATCCAATTTCTAATAAATTTAAACCCAAGTTCTCCCCCCCTCCCCTCCAAATCAATTTCCAAGCATAGGCTCAATATCCCCAAAGTCAAGACATAATGCAAATCAAAGTAGGCATTCATATAAGAGGTTAAACGTGAAAATAAGTACCTAAATGAGTCCAAAGTTCTTGTGTGCTTGATGGAATGAGGATACAAAATTCAGGGTTACAAAAACCCTAGCTTGCATGCACAGATGCTTGAAGAGTGTGTGATGGATGCGATGCAGATAATATGAACAAGAAATTATGCAACAATTAAGGTCATAGCAAGTGGAAGGGAAAGACGGGCAATATATTGTGGGAGAGACGGGAAGAAGGGAATTGGGGCAAAGGATGCCCGATGAACCCTTTTAATTTCAAAACAAAAAAGAATGGGTAGAGGCGATTTAGCCCATGGCTGGCTTTTTAATGACCAACTCAGCCCACTAACCAAAAGTACGACCCTAATCCTTCTAAAAAAGGACCTACTGGCCCAATTTTAAAATCAAAAGACGGTCTAAAGGATGGACGGTCTATCCAGATTATGATCCATACATTGGACTGTCTCTTGCCTTTCCGTACCAAAACCCACTTTTAATCGATGGTAGAGAAGATGATCTGTCCTTTGAAAAGACAGTCTGTTTGTCCCTCCATCGCTTGAATGCCAAAATTTTTCTTTTTTTTTGAATCAATTTCCACCATCCTTTTAAGTGTACCTGTATGCATCAACATCCATTAGTTCAAAAATACTTGGGTTGCCTCCTAAGAAGTGCTTGACTTAACATTGCGGTACGATATGGATACTATACATAGTATAGCATCCCTGGGGTTGCCTCTCAAGAAGCGCCTGATTTAATATTATGTCACGATGCAAGATACCTAAATCAAGCACATGGTAAGTCATCCTTCAGATGGAACTTCCTCACCTACTTTCTGCCTTTTGAGCCATAGAGGTACTGCTTCACCCATTTTTTCTTGGGTGGTGCTGCAGATGTATGTTCATCTCCTTCATCTTCATTCCTCACAACATTAGCCGCACAAATATTCCCAACTCCTATGGGAAATAAGTGAAGGTTATACTTTCACTCTTGACCCAGAATATGATTTCCTGCTTTTTTGAGTCCATAAGTGCCCTCTTAATCGCTAAAAAAGGTCTCCCAAGTATGATGGGGATGTCCTATTCTACATCACATTTAAGCATCAAAAAGTCAACTGGAAGCACAAATTTCCTGACTTTCACCAACACATTTTCCACCACCCCTACCGACGTCTTGATAGACTTGTTGGCTATTTGGAGCTGAATTAAAGTGGATTTAAGCATGGTCAATCAGGATTTCTTGTATATGGCTGAAGGTATCAAATCTTTACTTTCCCCATTATCACATAGAGCATGCAAGTAATCAGATATACCAATTCTATAAGGAATGATAAATTCACTCGTGTCTCCCTTCTTTTCAAACACAAGTGCCAGTAATAATAGAATTCACTCGGTGCCTCATCGGAATCAACTCTTCTCTATCACATGGCAGCTTTCTTGTTAGCAACATTTTCAGGTACTTAGTAAAATCTGACATTTTTTTGATAGCATCAATAAATGATTCTCGAAGTGTAGCTTCCTTTAGCCAGTCAATGTGATTTGCAACCTTTGCATCAAGAGATTATTTGCGCTATTCTTTGTGAAAAAGGGGGAACAGGCAGAGGAAAGTATTTAGCAATGTCATCCACTCCTTCCTTATCCTTTCCCTTTCCTTTTGAAGCAACTAAATCATCTTTAACAATCTCCTTTATTTGATGGCTTTTTGACTCCCACATAAACACTCTTATAAACACTTGGGTTATTAATCCTTCGTCTTGCTTAACACTAGTATGGACAATTTCATCCTCTTCATCATCCACACATCCTTAGCTTCAATACATATAGGATACACAATTTTGCCACTCCATATGACAATAGTCATACAATAAACGTTGGTTTTGGATTAGCCATGGTGTAACTAGATAGATGGTCCTTTTGCTTGGGATTTTGGTCACGGAAAAGATCCCATACTTGCTATTCTAGCTTTTGTGTGGACACGAAGTGAGAACCTATAATCTCTGTAAGGTTTTTTAGGCAGGCATCCGATCTCTCTTGATTTGTAAGAACTTTCTCCAACATTTTCTCATGCTTTGAGCCTCCTTGATCTTGAGAAAGACCCTCTCTCCAATTTTGAAAGTTAAAAGGGGGACCTCTAGGCAGAATCAATTTTGATAGTTCCCACCATTGTGCCAACCCTAATTTGGGCCATCATAATCATTCCTCGAGTAGTATAGACCTTGACCTTGCGGTTGATGTCTCCATTATCCTTAATATGATAAATGTGGATGGCGTTGCTAATAATGCATTCCATAACCAGCAGATGAGTTACCAACATACTTAGCGTCTTCAACTTACATATGAGGTGGCTCCTAGAATGGTTAATATTGATATGGAGGTGGAGGGGCATCCATGCCATATTGAGCACCACTCACGGGTTCTTCAGCTGCATGTACCTTTTTTACCTCATCCTCGATCGACTTTTTGGTAAGTAGGGCTATGTTAGTGGATGTGGCAGTCATTATTTGATCACGATCCTGGTTCTCCTTTATCAAGTGAGACAATGAAGGAGTACCCACATTTAGCCCTCCACATTGATCTTCTCCATGTCATGCATGATTGTTCTTTGCAATCTGATCCAAGATAATGGCAATCTGATTAATGATCTTATCTATGAAGCATCCTCCAGTAGCATTGTTTGCAATAGATAGCGTCAATGGGTCCAAACCTGTACAAAATTTCTCAAGCAAAATATGCTCGGGGAACCCGTGGTTGGGCGCCCAAAGTATATATTGCTTGAACTTTTCCCAAGCTTCAAAAAATTGCTCCCAAGGAGCTGTCAGAAGTAGAAGATCCTATCCCATTGCTCCATTGCGCCCCAGCATACACGTAAGATTACGCGGTTGTATAAGTAGTAAAGTGACTCTAAAGAGCCGGATGTCGAACCCACATGGATTGCACTAATTCAGCGAATATTCAAGTTCAAGTGTTATATTAAGTTTCACAAGTGTTGATTTTTGAGATTTGAAGTTGAAACTAATTCTACGGTGGTCAGAAATAATTTAGAAAAAAATAATAATGAGAAACATCTATAGTTAAGGCCAAACATTCATGCAAAGCTAAAATTTACAATTGTTCAAGTATTGAAAATTCATTTGCTGTATCACAGAGTTAATATGCAATATTCATGGTCTTTCAAGCCTCTAAACATAACAAGCTAGTCTCGCACCTGCATCGTTGAGCGGGAATGTGACGTTCTATTTTGTGAGCAATTAACAATGTAGATGTGGTTTATGGGGTTTATGTCCTTTATTGTAGACTTTCGTACCTCTAATAATTTAACCTAGAATCAACTCCACAACTACATCTGAGAGTGGTGATATGACCATTTAATCTTAAGTATCTAGCTATCTTCCCGTTTAATTAACCAAGCAAGGAAAATTAGGTATTATTGCTATCCTAACCGCGAATCCTATCTTGAAGACAAGAACTTTCTTCCTGCATTCTTTAGTTCTAAATTAGGGTTACTCTTTCGAGCTTTTGCCTAAGCTTAACAAATGCATTTCAGTGGTGATCAATCATAAAAGAAATAATTACAAGAATGCAAGACAAAACAACAAAGAAAACTTGAACCAAAGATGAAATTCATGCAATTACAATCATGTCATGTGGCCTCAATCCTAGAGGAAGGGTTTTAGCCACTCATGTTCATCCAATGATTCAAAAACATGTTTGAATTCAAGTACTTACAAGAATGGTTAAAAGAGAAGTAAAGAATTCAAACCCTAGGTGAAGTTCCTCGTTTCTCCCTTCCCTCCTCTCTACTTTCCCAAATAAAATACATGATAATAAAATTAGAAGCTAAGGGTGCTATTTATAATAAGTGAGAAAATTGCGAAAATTGACGGGCCATGAACTCCCTGTGTGTCAAGCTGCCCATCGCGGTAGATTGCCTCCGTGACATGGAGGCATCGCGCAAGCTTACTAGAATGGGGTGTCGGCATTGTCATGGGAAGGCCTTCTACGTGGCACGGGCGCTGTCGCGCTACTCGTGCAGCATAGAATGACGCAAACACATAGGTCACCTACCTCGGCATGTCCTTGCATGTGCATCCTAGGCGTGGCACGGCACAGACGCGACACAGGCCCAACGTTGCATGCTGCCTAGCACGACCAACCTCTTTCTTGTGCTATCTTCATACCCATTTCAGTATACTTCATTCCCAACTCTATTTTTGTGCATTAACAAAAATTCTAACTCCTCCTAAGTATATTGCACCTGCAAATAAATGCTAATCACGTAGGTTAGTCCATGCACACACATATACATAAAATACATGAGAATGTAATCAACTTAATCAACAAACATGACTCAAAATACGGTATAACATAGCACTTGGGCACTTAGTTATGCTCAAGATCATGCTCCTCCTTCTTACTAGGCGGGAACCACTTTTTGAGAAAGATATTCACAAGCTCTTTCCATGTATAGATTGAATTTGGGAGTAGCTTGTGCAACCATTCTCTCGCTTTCTCGGTCATAGAGTATTTGAGTACCCTAAGCCGAATGGAATCATCAAAAATATTATTCTATTCATGGAGGTTGCACACCATTACAAAATTATTCAAATATTGATGAGGGTCATGTTGGTGGAGTTGTGGAACTGGTCCGCTTCTTTGAGCATCGTGTATATGCTACAGTCTATCTTGAAAGACATAGCATTAACTCTAAGCAGAATAATAACACTTGCATAGTCAACCTCATCGTTGACTCTTGGCGAAACAACAATGATCCTATACCAAACAACAAAAACAAAAGAAAAAGCAAGAAAATAGGTCTAATAAAGAAAACTAAACTGATAGTACTAGATAGATCTTACATTTAGGGGTGGGCGTTCGGTGTTTCGGTTCGGTTTTTTCAATTTTCGGTTTGGTTTTTTTGGTGTTCGGTTATGAAAAAGGAACACCAAACACCGAACCATTTTAATTCGGTTCGGTTCATTTTTTTTTAATTCGGTTCGGTTTATTTATTTCGGTTATTCGGTTTTTTTATGCTTGGTTGATGGGATTTTTTCTGATTGTAAAATGGGTTGCAGCCGCCCGCCGGTAGTGGTGAGTGGGGAGGCACCATCGGCGTTGTCGCGTTGAGGCAGTGAGGGGCTGAGGGGCGAGGGCTTAGGCAGTTAGGCAGCAGCGTAGCGGCAGGATCGCGTCAAGGCAGTGAGGGGCTGAGGCTTGAGAGTTACCTGAGGGGTGACTGCCGACTGGGCCGGGGCGCCGGGCGACTGGCGAGGGCTGAGGAAGTCGACGTCTCGACGTCGATGAAGTACGAACGGAACACGGGATGTCGGGAACAGAGGAAGTGAGGAAGAGGAACTGTCGTGCGGGTGCCGGCGCCGACTGTCGACGAATAG